>JAIPMN010068945.1:3777-26141 GCA_020650975.1 Apostichopus californicus
TTAAACGTACATGATTTATTTTCAAATAGCATGGGAAGGGGAGGGGGTGA
Source organism: Apostichopus californicus (assembly GCA_020650975.1). NCBI lineage: Eukaryota > Metazoa > Echinodermata > Holothuroidea > Aspidochirotida > Stichopodidae > Apostichopus > Apostichopus californicus. The sequence continues at coordinate 3,828 of JAIPMN010068945.1, forward strand.
GGGAGTTACAGTTTGTTATGTTATTGAAGCTGTTGCATGGGGGGTCAGGGGTTAAAGGTTTAAAAGATTTACAGGTTTTAAAGTTTATCGTATTATAATAAAGTAAGCAACCACAACATTCCTGTCTCTGTCTTCTTTCCCATTCTGTACAAGTGGACACTCGGGACCTCTGCATGTTCTCTTACAAATCCCAAACCATCTGCCCAGGAATGTTTCAAACATACTAATTTAAGGCACTTTTAGAAAGAGGATACCCAACAGGCGATGCCCTGAAAAGATGGGCCTGATCTGCCAACCGTAGTTGCGATAGTAACGCTCCTAAGTTGAAAAGTCGGCTGTTAACCATATATGATAACACTATTACCGCTGAAAACACCTATTTTTTAGGGGGCCGCCAATTCGTATAGACGATACACCCTTCCTAAAAGTTAATGCAACTGCATGAGGTATCAACAACCAGCTGAAACTCTGGTTTACCACAAATACAGAATTCAAGCCCATCAGATACCCTCAGTTGACAGGAGGGGGTTCCAAAATAGGCACTTTTTCGAAGTTTTGAGGACAAAAACACCTATTTTTGGCGGAAATAGAAATCATATAGACAAAGTGCCTTTTAGGGTTAGAGGAACCCATACCAACAGTTTGAAGACATAGTTCACGTTTCACATGCCACTGGCAAGAGGAGACAAATCGAGGAGACAAAAATAGGAGACAAAGCGTGTGTAAATGTGAAGGGGTGGGGTATTCCCTATTTTGCACGTATGAAGAACACCTATTTTTAGGGGTCCTCCGAAACGTATAGACTATATCCCCTTCCCTAGTATAAATGCTACCGTGTGAGTTGTCTGCAAGTAGCTATGACTCTTTTCTCCCACATATCAAACATTCAGCCCTGTCACATACCCTCAGTTGAAAGGAAGGGGTACCCAAAAGAGTAACTTTTTTAAACTTTTCAAGACAAAAACATCTATTTTGGGAGCAAATATAAATGATATAGACGAAAACCTTTTTACGACCAGATAATTACACGAAATTGGTGTATGAGAAAGACAATGGTTCCTACTACTCCACGTCAAAATGGAATGTCGATGGGTATTTCAGAGAGGACAGGAGGGGGCTGAAGAGAGGGGGATTTCCAAATTTTGCACTTATAAAGAACACGTATTTCTATCGGGTCCTTTGGGACCACGTATCTCCAAAACGAAAGCAGATATGGAACTGGGAGTTGCAGATTTGGGCTCCTGGGCATTAACCCATGTGACGTCATTTTGACGAAATCCATTTTTTCGGCAAATTGGCAAACACTTGCTTAGGTTTTTTTGGGGTGAAAATAATTTTTGTCGCAAAGACGGGCCATGTGTATCTTTTCTGGTTGTTCACGACACGCTGATTTGTTGGGGCGTGAGGGGCAAAAAAACCATAGGGAGGGGGGGCCAGCAAGCAAGCCGAAGTCGGCCCGACGGCGGCCCGGCTTCGAAGTCGGACCGACGGTGGCTGCCGCCGTAGATTTGGCAGACGGCAAGTCGGTGGACCGCGGGCGGAAACGCCGGCGTGACGCCGGCGGCTCGAGGCTGGCCCGCCGGCGGCTCAAAGCAGGCCCGCCGGCGGCGGGCCGACGGCAAATTAGCGGCCCTGGGGTGGCACGCCGCCGGACCGCCCGCAATTCGAGGCTCGTCCACAGTCGAATACTGAGTGTATTTAAATTATTTTTCTTCCATTTATACTTTCATTTTCTACTGAGACCCCGCTGTAATAGTCAAATGGAATATTTTCAAAAATTATCACAGTTCATGAAATATGGAATTCGCATTACATTTCCAGCTGGAAACTAGTCACTGCATGCATGTGTGTAGATTTAAGTGGCTCATTTTCGAAAGGTTTTATTAATTGAATATCCACAAAGACTGTAGTGGACAGTAAAACTTTTAGAAGTGTGTATTCCAGATGTAACGACAGTAGAGTGAAACCCAAAATTTTAATAAAAACATAACACAAGGAGCATTGACATAACATTGTCACAATATATTTATTTAATGCATTTTCCTTTAATTACGAGATGTTTTAGCCATTTATGAACAATTTACTGAAATTATTTGATAAAGCCACAGAATGAAGGAAAAGAGTGAAGCAGATTTATGAAAACACTTGCCATCATAACATCAAATGAAGACGCACACGGTGCGCCGAAATAGAAAAATGTTTTGCTTAATTATACTGTGGACCATCACAAAGCTGTTTCAAGAAGAATTAAGCAAAACCAGTACTTTATATGTGGACTTTGCAACCGGATTGGAAGAAACGCTGTTCAGTCTGGACAGATGATATGAGAAAACATGTTTTTACAAACGGAACGTTTCACCCTCCCTGCCGTAACTCCCCCCGCCACCACTTATTTGGTAATACAGGGACACCAACTTGTCATTTTTCATACCAGGGCGTTAATATCAGGGACTTTTGAGAACTTGAATCCTTTGCTCGGAATGTTATGATCATTCCGTACCTCGTATTGTTGGCCTTTATATCTCATTAGGAGCTACAGTTTCGTTAAATACACATGTAATTTAACAATACTACGACTGAGTGGAATGTGTTTCCCTCTCACTAAAGAGTATTTCTCTTGAGGGAAAACTCGGTATAACAACCATACATTCTTACAAGAAGTATCATAGAGGGTAGGTACAGTATATGCAACAATTGGAAGTGCTGGTGATAAATGTTGACTGGTGGTTAAATATGTAAAATACTACCAAAAGGATGAGCCAAAATATATGACCATATTGGTAAGCATGCATTTGCATATCGTAACAATTAAACTGCACTAATTGAGATTTCAATAGCATGAAGTGAATTCATGGCTGTAACTGACGTGAGGAACATAATAGATTTTGCAATACAAGAAAATTATGAAGAGTGTAACAATGAAAGTGTAACAGTTTAATATATCTGCAGAATTAAAAGCCATGTACTGCCGAAGGATACAGCTATAACGAAAGGTTATTCCTCCTGTTCGTAACCAAACTGAACGTCGAAGTGGCGTTGCTGCCTTGCCTTCCGACCCCCTTCTCTATCAGAGGCTCCTTTGAAAAATCTAACAACTTCCCTCTGAATTTCCACTGCCGTGGAGTTGGAAGTTTGTTGGTTCTTTCTAATGGCTTCTACAGTTGAAAAAAGAAGAAAGTCAAAAAGAAAAACTTTTACTTCCTTACATTGAAAGAATAAGCAGGTACACTGTAAAAAAAATTACATAGGTTGTGTAAAATTCTACACAACCGCTGTGTAACTAGTGCACCTATCAACCTTGTGTAGAAACTACACAACTGTTGTGTAAGTGATCATTTACACAACAGTTTTGTTAAATCTACTCACAGTTGTGTATATCCCAATACACAATAATTGTGTAAATTGTACAGAACCAGTTTGCAATTTCAGCACACCTTGTGTAAAAACATACACAACAGTTGTGTTAATTCTACACACCCTTTTTACAATTGATTAGTGTAATGCACACAACTATGAGCACATATTACACAGACTTTGTGCAGTCTTAACACATTCTTTAGCTATAGTTCATAGCATAGAGCATAAGTATCAATTGAAAAATAATATCCAGTATAGATTATACACAGTCCCAATGTTTTAGTATGTATCAACCATGTCCAGGAATCAGGTTATCAGTTCTCCTGTTGTGCTTTACATAGCGTTGGATGTTAAAAATAGTAGCTTGCTAATTGTGTGAATTCTACAGTGAGATCTGTGTTAAACTTAAATGCAAATTGCTTAACTATAGATGTACAGTAGGACACTAATCACGATACAAAAAGGATATAAATGTTCTTGGAATATATATTTATTTTGGGGGGATCAAAACAAATGCTCTTCATTACAATGAATAAAACCGTAAAACATATCATAAAGAGAAGGAAAGTGGATGGAATTCAGCGACTTACGTCACATAACAAGAAACAAAACAGAAATATGTACTTTAATAGATATAACATATAAATCATGAGTTTTTGTTGAAACATGTTTCGCCTAAACTTGGTGACAAGGCAGAAATCGAATATCTCGACTGTGTTAATGGCTCTGCATGGAAAACAGTTGGTATGTACATTACATAATAAGAATTAAAACAGTAAAATGTCCTTTAAACTAGAACATCGCACCCGAAGAAGGCAGTGGACGGAATTGAGTTCATATGAACATCACATCAAAAGGATCATATTTATGTACAAAAAGTAACACATATGAGTATCATATGTCGATACAGTTCTTGAAGGGTCGAAAAACCCAGGTGATTGGAAAATCACTCTCATAAATTGGTAAGGGGGACCTGTTCAGGCTTTGTAGGTTGTAACAAATACAATCATGGCACTAAAATACTACAGAATGTGCCTTGGCGTTGGTTGCTATTAACAATTATTGCAGCCAAAGTTTAATTTTTTTTCAATAACTAATGCATGTCACATAATATATTGCTTTTGCAAAAATGACGATATGAACTATTGAAATATACCTCAGCTTAAAGATCAATTGTGAGAAATTATGCTGAAAATCTACAACTATGTAGATTGCCCCCTAAAATGTGTGAAAATTTTCAGAACTATTGTATGATAAAATTGTTTGAATCATTGTCAAATTTAAGAACCCTTAACTGGTTAGGAAACACCCTGCATGGAAAATGCTCAATTGCAACCAATAAGACAATCCCATTTGTTGAATTGCCCATCACCTGACTGTTACAAATAAAGTGCTTGTATGACAGGCTTGTATGACTACTACTAGGGACATTTGCACCTCCATTCCACAGAAGTCGACACATATCAAACATTAGGGTGATTAGCTCTTAGTGTCTACAGTCTGCAATATGACCATAGTCTTAGGTTACCAGATCCAATTAACCAGCTAGCAAAATATAACAAGAATGCAAAACTACATTGTGGTTTTGATGATGTTAAATTCATAATCTTATATGAATGTGACATACTGTATGCTACAGCCTGAAAGAACAATACTCTTAAATAATTATAGAACAGCAAAAAGCATTGAAACGTGACACGATAATCACAATGTAAGCTGATGACGAAAATGGACACTTATAGTCTTCTTGTACTCAGTATCATACATTAGTACAAAGATATTGCGTGTACACCTTTTTACATTTTGACCCTGTTGACCGCAAATTACCCTTGATATCTACCAAAGACAACATGGTCCTCAGGCTACTCATAGTAGTACACCTACATACCAAACATGATATCTGTCCAAGCTTCCCTTCTTGAGATTGTGTTTACAAGGTTTTCACAATTTGACTGCTGTTGACCCTAAATGACCTTTAACCTCCACCAAAATAAAAAGGCTACTTGCACCTAATCTATTACACCTACACACTACATATGACATTTGTCCAAGCTTCCCTTCTCGAGATATTGTGTTTAAAAAAATTTCACAATTTGACCCCTGGTGAAACTAAATGACCTTTGACCTATATCACAAACGATAAGCTTATTGTACTTAAAGGGGTTCACTTACATAGCAAATATGAGATCAATCTAATCTTCCCTTATTGAGCTATAGTGTTTACAAGGTTTTCGCAATTTGACCCCTGGTAACCCTAAATGACCTTTAACCTCCACTCAAACAATATGCTTCTTGCACCTAATGTGTTACATGTACATTCTAAGTATGATATTTGTCCAAGCTTCCCTTCTTGGGACATCTTGTTTACAAGGTTTCCACAATTTCACCTCTGATGACCCTAAGTGACTTTTGACATCTACCAAAAACAATAGACGTCCTGTACTCAATGTAGTTCACCTACACACCAAATATGAGATCTGCCCAAGCTTTTCTTCTTCAGATAACGTGTTTTGGTTCGCAATTACTGCTCAACAGTTTGGCAAATATTTTCTAGAGAAGGCATGTTCGCCATTCAAGTGCACTATTCCATGACAATCACATCAACTCTTGAGCAAGAATATTCATACGGATGTGTGATAAGCGTTATGTGGAACCTTCATTATGCAGTAGCTCCAGTTACTATTTTTATATTTCTATGGACTGCAAGCAAGCATTACATAAGGAGGGCACCGTTACACACACTTAAGTCTATGGAGATATGGTCGCGAGTTCAGATTCAAATCCACGGATGCCCCGTAAGATAATTTTCAATTGTCAATATGCTCTCCTATTCTTATGAGGCGAATCACCAATGTGATCTATTTATAGGCTGGTCGATGGGAGATGAGCTTATCTTCGCTTGGTAGGAACATAGTGGAAAACACGAGGGGTTGGCACCTGCATCACATTCCCATTAGTTGTATCAGTTCTTGGTGCATACCCCAATGTTATCTCTTTCTCAATAGGTTGGATAAAATTCTTTGATGCCAGCAGATACTGCAGTTGCTTGTAATATGTCTCTATGTCATCAAACGGGTTTTGACAAGGGTAAGCTCACTGTAAGTATCAACATTCTGGCTATGCAAAAATGCTTTTGTGTTTTCTTTTAGACTTCCAACAAGGTCATCAAAAAGCTGAGACACATTTTGCACCATAGTTGACACTGAACTTTGAGACACACCACTGAAAGATTTAAGTTTGCAAATTAGCATGAGAGCTTCTTCCTTAACTTGCTGTTCATCAAGGTGATCCCACTCTTCATTATATGCATCATCATCACTATCTTCATCCATGTCATCAAAGCAAATGTCATCTTGCTGTATGTTTCATACCACAGCCTCCACAGGCAAATCATCATCTTGCTCTTGGATATGTTCTCCATTACAAATATTAGTGATTGTGTGTTGCTTAATGATGAGCCTTTTGAAGCTGTAACTTTGCCGGAAGCTTTGCTGACATCCATCTAAAATCATTTCCTCTAAGCAAAGAAAAGGCTCTGAAATGTGCAAAGAGCCCCTTTATGCCACCATCAACTTCAGTTTGACAATGGAAACACTCTAGCGCCGTTGTTAATACCAAATTATATGTTTCTTTGTAGTGTTTACGTGTTTTGCTAACTCCCTGGCAGTAACAACAGCTTCCTCATCAAAATTTGTCGGATCAGAGAGAGCTTTATTATTTGTCTTGTTTGATTTGGTTGAAACCCTTACTGCACCTCCACTTAAAAAAAATCTTCACCATTTCTTTTCCTTCATTCTTCAGGGCCTCCAAGTTCCTCATAAACCTGATTCTCGGTCCAACTTTACGGAACAGTTCCTTTATTTCTTCCTTTCCCAGCAACAGGAAATTGTCTCTGTCAATCTCATTTTCTAAAATTAAAAGAAAAAGATGATTTACTTGAAGTGTTACAAACAGGATATGGAATGGAAATGGACATTAGTCAAAATGACAGTTATAAACTGAACTGCTACTAAAGGTGTGTATGCTGGAACATCCACATGCCATTAATGACTTTGGAGGTATTCCCTGTTACTATTAGCACATGGAAATTGTTTCTTTTGCAAATCTGTGACCTACCCTTTCATTGTCATTAATTAAAAGTTATACTGTAACTTCTGCACTTACAGATGGTCAGAGTGCATGACAAAACTACACAGAGGGTTAAGCTTTAATAGGATTTTGTGCCAGCATTAACAATTAAACAGTCTATATAAGTTTACACCCAATATTCAAGCTGTTTGAGAGTCTTTTTTATCAAACTGAAATCAGACTGCACCATCACAATGACAGAGGCACAAACTGAAAACACTCAGCCTTTAGTGCAAATGCACACAATATCCCCTTTCCCAAGGGAAAGCTGCAGTAATTAATCAATGATTTCTATATTGAAGAAATAGGTTGAGGCTTCTAGCCTTTGCTGTACAGTATTAACATTAGGATTCTTGGGTTACAATAGCAATTGCCTAATCTATGTGACTTTCTATTGTGATAGTTAGTTATGCAAACTTCAACAGCAAACATGCCGAAAGCATCGGTTCATATAGTTCACTACATAGGCCTAGCCTACACTACGCTTTGCACGCGACTTACGTAATTTAATCTTACTGTAGTGCACAGCAGATTCATAATGCTCTATAAAAAGTTCTGCTGAAGTATAATCCAAGTTTGATTTGAATACAGTAACCAATTTAGTGGTGTGCTTGGTAGTTTAGGCTAGATGTACCGCTAAACAACAAAACTGCTGTACATAGTTGGTTGGGACTTTCATTGACTATAGCCTATTAACGAATGTGATCTGATCACTGCATTTATGATTGCGCAAGGTGTCAGCATCGTTGACGCTAGCGGCCACAAAGTGCCATTGCATAATGCAGCTGATAATAGTAAAATATGATCAACTACGTAGATGAATGACCGCTGTTAGTGGCTAGCTTCAAACTTGAAAGCTGTTGAGCTGGTGCCACTGAAGAATACATACTTCCGAAGCTGGTGCCAGTTCATGTAGTGATCAGAGAACTAACGTTGTCTTGATCAGTGTTACTGCAGTGATAGTCTGGTTGTACTACGCACGACAAAGGCTACTGCCTAACGAGTGCATGTACGTTGCTACTGTATCTTTACAGTACATGATCAATCGCGACAATTATTAATCATGTTGCGACTAAACAAAAATTAATAAAGAGTCTACTGTACATCAAATTTCAATGAATCAGCATCCTAGGAAAAGACTATATGCCTAGGCTATAGGCCTAGGCTAGGCTTACAGGATGAAAATGGCTCTGAAAATGAAGCAGACATGCACTCATAATACTTAGCAATTTCAGAAAACTTAGTTGTCCTTTTCATTAAAAATAATGTACAATTATAGGCCTAAACTTTATAAAAAGGCCGTCACAGGGGAAATATTCAACGACATCATCAGCTCCAAGTCCAAGGGCTTAGTACTAGTATAAGAAGCATAACTTAAGTATTAAACCTGGCATCTGAGCAACATCAGTTTTTCAAACTAAGGGGAGAAATTCCTGGGAACAACCCTGGTTTGTTTTGTTTAGGCTTAGATTTAGAAGTAAGACATCAAATCAGGATAGGCCTATCTTCATGATTTCTAGGATTGTAGTTAAATTGTAGCCTCTACTCTAGGCCTAGTTATGAGTAATTTTCTTTTTCAAATCAAAATAAAAAAGCCTATTTTAATGCAGGATTTTATAAATATCGTATGATATTTTAAAAGGTGATAAATAAGTGCAAGAGAGTCGGAGCAGCCGTTTATTTTGATAAATAAAACGCTTTCGTTGATAAACAAACTATGCCTAGGCTATATATGCCTACTAGTACTACTGTACTATATATAGGCCTATACTGTGTAAAGTTAGGTCTAACGTTAGTAATAATTACTTGTACTACTATTACTACTAAATAGTACTAGGCCTAGGCCTATTACTAGTCTGTATACTATACTGTACGAACAGCAGACGGTTACCAGCGTAAGTATTGATGACCGATAGAACGGCGTCAGTAAAGTGCAGTGCAGTAATATATAAAATTCCCGCGGCAGTATATTGCCAGATAAAGCTACGAAATGTTAAAAAAAAAATGTTTACTTAACTAAAAAATCCAGCAAAAATTAAAAGTAAAGTGAAAAGTAAATTATCAACTGATTTAAATTTTATAATCTGCTTACAATACTGAATAAATTTATACATTAAAATTCAAGCTGGAAAGTGGTTGTGTAACTGACGAACATAGCTCGAACTACACAACCAAGTACTAGTTTCAATCACAATTGTGTAAAATGACATTAACACAGAGCCTGTGTAGAAATATTTACACAACTGTTTTAAGAGTGTAATAATACATCGTTTGTGTATATTTTACAGGAAAGGGAACTTCGTCCTTTAATATGAACTCCAACCATATAAACCAGCAAATTCCAGGTAGTTTTCCTGAGTGTGTGAGCCACGAGTTTCGCTCCCCATGTTGCAGCTCCCACGTACCGGAGCACGTTCGTCAGTTCATTTGAGGGCTTGAGGGTATTCTGTATTGGCCCCAAATTATAGCATGCTATAGTCTTAGAAGTTTTCAAACAAAATCCTTTGCTGGAATTCTTTACTTTCAATTTGTTCTCACACATTGTAAACTAGCATGTTAGATGACTGAATGCCTCGGTGAGTTATACATTTCTTTCAGGGTGGTTAGAAAAACATTTTAAATATTTTGTTCAATAAAATAAAACTAATATATATGTTGTTCATATATACAACTTCTCGAATATTTGGGGCCAAAATACCAGCATACCTTTGTTTCGAATAGTTTGCCAAATATCGTTATAAATAATCAGCAATATGATATCCTGGAGAACAATCAATACTAATTACAATAATTACAATAAATTGTAATTTTCTCGTGCCGTATTCATGTTTTGTTTTCACGGTTAGTAAGGCAAGTTCAAAACTATGTATGACAATGACGTTGCCATCTGATAAAGAATTTGAATTAAGTCTCTGCCGGAGATATCTTGGTATGTACAATTATCAACTAATAGCCTCATCTAATATGCATATCATAATAAGGATCCGACCACAGGCAGGCTATATTTTTTAGCGTATATGTAATCTTGGTCAAGACGTGTAATATTCTTTTCTCGTGTGTGCACAATACATGTCTCAGCGTCCGTTTCTGCCTACCACGAATGTGCTTGTCCACTAAATTTTTCTTGGTCCGTGATCAATTGAAAGCGATGTCGGGGACGTTCTCGTTACAATAAAGCAAATTAATACGGGAAAATAGCTTTGCAAAAAAGTAAGGCGTATATAATGTAAAGTAAGCAGATATTCAATAAATTGTACGAACTTTCTACAACTTTTCGAAGGAACAGGTCCTTGAAAGCTAGCTTCTCCCCTTGTCCTGTCCAGTTGATGCGTATGGCGACATCATTCAGAATCAATTCTTGCAGCATTCTCCTTACTGCGCTTCGGACAAGATCTGCCCACCTACTGACGACAGTCCAAAATTTCCAAAATTTGCCTTCTTTCTGTATTACTTGTTGAAAACCACATTCCAATACCACATTGTTCACCAGTATCCTTCAGTCTATTGGATAAGTATTAAGTGTAATACATCATACATGTATGTATTTATACTATGTCCATTTTAAATAAGCATTTCTTCTTCACTATTTTAGCTTCTTTATCTTATGGTTTCGAATGTTCAAATGTATATTTTAGTAACAGAAATTCAGTAAGCATTTGTTGTTTGCCAAATTATTCGGAAAATAAAGGGGAGTTTTAACTTTACAACCTTTGCAAGCAATATTGTTTCTATGAATGTTATTTTTGAAGGTGTGAGTGCTGGAGGGAACTTTTCACATTTAAGGTAAGTCCCATTCCACAGTCAAGGGTGACTGAAAGCGGCTATAAATTACAATCCTTAAACGGGAAACTCCTACTTCTAGAAGGAAAAAAAGTTGTATGCCTTTTAGGCAATTTGTCCCTATTCTTTTTTTAAAAAAAGGAACTTTGCTTTTAGCTGCCTAGATTTTTCATATACTTATCTGCATGTTTGCTGAAATACTTCAAGGTAGAACATTACTACAGTTTTAGCATATTCACTTGTGTTGAACTGTTTACAGTCAGTTCACGTACTGAGCCCAATAAGTAAAGAATAGATGACCATATTTTGGACTATAGCATAACTCGTTTCAACAAAGATTACGAATCCAATGGTTCGTTTGACAGAAATGTAGCCGAAATATCGAAGCGTGCTCTGGTCAGTTTAATTTCTTTTCAAAGCAGATCGCATTTTGCACATACCTTGCGTGCATCTCCCACATTCACGTACTTCAGTGTTGTGCTGGTACGGTGGGCCAGTTTAAAGGTTATTTTTTACCGAGTACAGTAGTGAAGTTTGTATCATCTGTGATAAATTCCAACATGCGAGTACGCATATCGGTTAGACATAGACTAGGCGTACTGTAAGGATACAGTTAACATACGTTGTGTGTCGCATGTAGTAACTTTCCTGCTTAAATCAGCGAGTCAAGCTGCAATATTGTAGGTCACGTTGGGAGTCTAAAGGCTAGGCTTTCGTACGCGATCAGATTCATGTTTAGATTTGTGTTACACAGTTAGTAGGCCTAACGTATCTAAACTACCGACAACCACTACGGTCAAATAAGCTCGTGAGTTTAGGCATTATATCAATGGGTTATTAATAGGCCGTATGTTTAGTGGTGTACAGCTAGTCACGACGAGTATGTACAATACCCTGTCGAGAAGTTGGTAATTTGACATGAATTTTAGCCTAGGCTTTAGACTAGGTAAGGCACTTTTAATCGATCCTGTGTTTTTAATAATAATGGTAGGTCTAGCAGCAATCATGTCTATGCAGTAGGTAGGCATTTATATATATTAACCATGCTGCTTTTAGTCTGAACATACTTCAAGTTTTTCAAAAATAATTTCTCAGGCTGAACCAGTTTCCTTGCACATGTAAGTTGTAATGCTGACCTGCTACTAATAACTGCTCAAAATGAAAATGGGGCATGTAACCCTTACCGGTAGCCCTGGCCCAGGTCTACTCTAGTATAATTACGCTGTCATCGATTAGATGGGGAAGGTCTATTTCCATGGTATTTATGTAGCTATAGGCTATGCCCTAAATGACTAGGTCTGACCTAACCCAGGTTTGGCTAAGCTATATATAAAGTGCAAGTTATATGCATTATAAAGCAAAGGATGTGCTAGTAGTAGTACATTAGTTAGAGGCCTGTGGTTGGTAAGTAGGCTATCAACATTAAACATATCATATATAAATGAAATTGAATTGAATAGCCTTTGCTATACCAGCATAAATATGCTTTATGCTAGGAATCAAGATGTATTGATACTTAAAAATTTGTAAACTTACTAGGTTCATTATTGCGGATTTGTCTTGAGTATGTCCGGACCCATGTGCTACCTGCAGAGGGTGGACATCATGTTAGACTAGGCCATATATGTTGGAAACTGGAGTGTCCATAAAAATATCATGGATTCATTTGATAATTCAAGATTGAGTATGAACGATGCCAATTCTAGGAATTTAAAATCAAAGGAACATAAACAACAGGATTTCTTTGTGGGCCATATTGTAGGCCATATATGTTGGAAACTGGAGTGTTGATAAAAAATAGCATGGATTCATTTCATACTTCAAGATTGAGTATGAACGATGCCAATTCTAGGCTTAGCAATAAAAAAAAATAGACTTCCATAGGCCTAACAACATTTAATTGAAAATCAAAGGAACATAAACATCAGGATTTCTTTGTAGGCCAATGCCTAGCCTCTGAGAATATTCTAAAAATATCAGCTGTTCTAACTTAATAGTGCTACTGCTAGGCTAACTTTTATTGCAATTTTGTAAAATAATATGTTGTTTCACTTTCAATCTTCAGGAAAAGAATAACTAAAAATGCTCCAAATTTTGGTGTACAAATTCTCGGTTGATGCATACACACGTACTGTCTGACCCTGACCTATAAATAAGGCCAGCGATCAAGTCTAGATGCCATGTGTACATGTGAATTATAATTAACTTTTTTTCTGCTGGGAATTTCATTAATCTCCTATATTTCTTTGCTAAATTTGGTAAACATGTTTAAAAATGTAGGCCTAGTACTAGTATTAGTAAGCCTGCAGTAGGGGCCCTCAGTACTATAGTAGTACTTAACATGTACCCAAAAAATTTCTGGCCGTTCCCGATAAGACTAAGCACCCGTTTTCCACTGTAAATGCACTTCTTAGCCGGTAGAAAGTTCCTTTTTTCTATATTTTTATTTGACATTTCGAAGAAATTTTAACAGATATTACTCTTGATCAATTAAGCAGTAAATCTCACCAAATCAACTCATTAAGTTCTTTATTAAGGAATTACAACAATTGACACGACTTACCTCATTCTGTTTCGTTAGCTTGAATGATCAACTTTTCCGACTTTTCTTGTACTTCATAACTTGGCGCTTTTTCTCTTTTCTCCCTTATGCGCATGCTTCATGTTATAGCCGCGTCCACATTGCCACTACTTGTGGCATGAGCGCATGCGTCGAAACGAATATCGTCTGGTTCACTTTCCTTGTGTTCTGGTTCGATGACGGATTGCAACGTTTCACGTAGGCTTCAAGTATACGTGATCGGCGGCAAACGCGTATGGGAAGCCATGTGGGACAAACACCGCATAATATATCCACGTATTCATTTGAATATATAGGCGTATAAATTCGAACAAATACGTGTATATATTTTTAGTCAATCATAAGGTGTAAATATATCCGCGTATTCGCGTAAAGACGAATTAATTCGAAAACATGAGGATTAATTGCTCAAAATGTTTTACTCAAAAGGTATAAACAAATGTCAGAATCTTGACCTTTTATCTCCAAATTTTGATTGTTAAAGTCAAAATCGTGACATAAAAGGTACAATAAAAAGCTCAACATTTTGACTTTAAAGTCAATATTTGGAATATTTTAATATACTTCATAGGATGAAAAAAGATTTCTTTGACTTTTAATCTCAAATGTTGAGATACAAAGTCCAAAATTATGAGATGAAAAAAAAATCATCATTTTGAGATTTGAGGACAACTTTTTTCCTTCCTATGTTCCTATTAAGCCTCCGTGTGTAGTAGACGAACTTCCAGGGGTAAGATTGAGAAGGGTCGCTTAGCTTCCTTCATCCTGAAAAGAAGGCTTTCATGATATTTCCTACTTTTGACTTTTTAATTGTCGGGGTGTTGAGGGGTGTTGAGTTTGGGGAGTGATTGCCGCCCCCCCCCCCCTGGCTAAGTCCATGCACACGTATTAATTCCAATATATATACGCGTATTAAGTCATGCTGTTGTCTAGATTTAGTACGTTGGCCAGGGCAGACTAACTTTGTCATCTCTCATTTATTGAACTGGTGAGGCTAATGTGGGTGACAGCTATAAGACGTGCCATGTATGATTTAATACACGTATGTATTCGAATTAATACGAGGAGATTAATCTTATTAACAAAGGGTTATATTATGCGGTGTTTGTCCTATATGGCTTTGCCATACACGCGGCGCCGATGCAGCTTTACTGGATCGGAACGGCCGGTGTTATATTCATATATGAAACATTTGCAGTGTTAAGAGGTTGCAAAGGATCACTGCATGCGGTGTAACTATAATTATGGTTTAAATAATTAACACGTAATCCATAAGTCCAAGCGGATCTGTTATTAGGATTATGTTATAGAACGATAATCTGACGGCAAATTGAATTTGCTTATCTATTACCGAGAAATTTCCAGCTAACATTATGAACAGGTCACTCCAAATTACGTCTTAAATACGTACAGTAAGCGATATCGGCATGACGCCTCCGGCTCCCCGGCGGTATGCTGCTTACTTGCCGCCGGTGGCATCTCGGCCCTCATCCGCCGGCGGTAAACCGCTCCTTTACCGAGGGCGGCTTGCCGGCTGCTCACCGCCGCCGGGCCGAAGGCCGACGTCGGCAAACCGCGTGTTAGCCGACGTCGGCCCACCGGCGGGTATGAAGCGGTTTGCCGCTGCCGATATGCCGCTGATATGCCGCCGGTGGCCCGGCGTCGGCTTGCTGGCTGGGAGGGGGGGGGGGAGGTAGCCAGGCCCGAATGGGGGTCTCCACAAAGAAACAAATCACACCTCATCTGGTGCTTCTTGGGGCGCTGATTATGAATCTGAGATTATTTAGGCGGTTCGGAGGCGCGGGGAGTGGTGGTGGCATTTAATGCCTTCCGGGCGTTCCATGGCGTCCACTACGGTTACTTTTTTTTCTGACTGTTGGTACTTTTTCTCAAAATGACCCCCTTCCACCCCAGAAGAAGAGACACACCTAGGAGTGTTATCCTATTTTAGAAAGGGGACACCCTAGCGGTGGTACCCTCAAAAGATGACCATAATCGAATCAACCCAGTAACCATGGTAACGCTCCAAAGTAGAAGGGTCGAGATTTTCCAGTACATAGTAACACTACTTATTATGACCGTTTTAGATTTTTTGAAAGTGACCCCCCTATCACCCCGGGGAAGTAACGCACCTACAAGTTTCATCCTATTTTGGAAAGGGGACACCCTAGCGGTTGTACCCTGAAAAGATGGGGGAAATCGGACTGACCTAGTAACCATGGTAACGCTCCAAAGTATAAAAGTCGGTATTTCCACATATATAGAGTAATTTAGTGTAAGACAAATAGGTTCATGAATTTTTATTAATTAACCGAATATGCAAATGAGGTGAAATTTGTATGACGTCATCAATAGGATGTAAAGGACCGGTAAAAAAGTTTGAAGAAGCCCCCCAAGTTTTGCACGGGGGGAGGGGTCTCCCACCCCCCAAAATTCCACCAGCCAATTTTCACCAAAATGGCGCCAATTTGTCGAGGGGGTGCAGGGGTATCTAAAAAAATCAATTTCGACACCGGGGAAGTATTATTTCGACACCGGGGAAGTATTATTTTTATAATATGTTGTCACGTCCCGACTGTCCATTTTCTTCACGTCCCGATAGTCTTCTGTCACGTCCCGATTGGGCACTTTCACGTCCCGATCGAAAAATTTCACGTCCCGATAAGGCATTCTCACGTCCCGGTCGTCCACTTTTGTACTTATCAATTTTGTCACGTCCCGGTCGCCCATTTTGACGTTCCGACTGGGCATTCTGACGTCCCGACTTGGAATTCTGACGTCCAGAGTGGGCTCTGGTCTTAACCTGCTGACAACATCTGTAAAGGAAATAATGTCCTCTAAACACAATACCATTCCTGGAATAAAAACAGTTTCACCCAGACAATGTTTTCATCGTGTCCACTGCAGAGTCTGTGTTTGTATGTGTTTCACTAGTCATCCTGTGGAAAGTTTTATCATAAAAAGATGAGAGTGACGACAAAAATACTTTCACAAAGATCAACATGCTTTCACATATACTGCCATTAGTCCCGCAACCCTACCTTTTTCAAGTCACTTCTAACAGTTGGATGACTGACATCTCCCACTTCACTACCCACTTGAGTAATGTCTCCAGAAAGGATTTAATCCACCAACGGAGAGGAGAAAATTGAAGGCGATTCCCCACATTGAACAATACATAGAGCTCTCATCTCTCCCATCATTTTATAGAGACCATTCTTGTATTTGTAAATACATTCTTTGAAAACCATGCCATTTGGTGATGCTTCATGCAGGTAGAAAAAAAGAAAAAGTAACATTGCATAAGTGACAAAAAAACAAAACAAAACATGACAATTGTTACAGAGTGAAATGAAAGATGGAATGATGCTTTTGCAGAAATGCCTATTTAAAACCCTTTACATCAAGGTCACATAAGGGACTTGAATTACAGTTTGCCCTTGACTGACAAGCCATTCAGATTTTGACGATTGATTGCAAATGGCCTTCATGAAGGCTTGCACACTTATTACACAATATTGCTACTCCTGAAAGGGCACCTTATAATATGTCTTGGCGTTGCCATGTAAGAGACTTGTATTAATGTAAAGCTGCATGGCAGCCTGTATCCTAGTTAGCTACAGGACATGAAGAAGCATAATCTACCTTCAAGCATCCCACTCTCTTGACACATGGCCTTCATGAGCAGTATGAAAAACTGTCGTCGAGGACCACCAAGGTCAGCAGCATCTTCCTCGTACTCATCTGTACTGAACTTGACCTTCAACATTCCTTTCTTTGACATGAAGGATTTTCTTCCAAAATATGGAAGAGAGGTTTTCCAGATGTTGTTCCTGCTGATAGTAATATTTCTATGTGGCCCATGAACGACCTGGTCACTATGTGCTTGAATAAGCCCTGTGATTGCCTCAGGTGTCATTTCAACCTTTCCTGTGCTGTGAAAATTGCAAGACTTTCCTGAATTTTATTCCAATATATTTGGCTAGGAGCGCAAGTGCTGTTCCAAAAGGTTTAGTCGGATGGAGTGGGGGAGGGGTGAGGGCATGGGTGCCAGGGGGATGCTAATTGTCATTTAATGTGATTCATTATTTGCCAAGGAGGGAGAGATACTACTGGTAATTAGAGACAATGCAGAAAATTTAGGTCCTCTTAACTGTTAAAATAAAAAAAAAACAGAATGCAAAAATCCATTGTGGTTTTGATGATGTAACATGAGCAGTTTTCTTCATGAATCTGACAAAATGTATAGTGAGGGTGTACATGTTTACAAGGGTTTCAATATTTGACCTAATGACTTTTGTCCTCCACCAAAACAGTAGGCTTCTATTACACAATGTGGTACTCCTACACAGCAAATATGAGGTCTGCCCATGATCACCTTCTTGAGATATTGTGTTTACAAGGTTTTCACAATTTCATCCCTGGTCACCCCAAATGACCTTTGACCTGGCATAACCTGACATAAGCTTCTGTGGTGTGTTTCAGTATGAAAACCTGGGTCAGTCATATTTTGAGAACAAACAAATACTACCTTGCATGGGTCCATTCTTGCCTGGGATCATATTGTTCATACTCATTCAAGCGTTCTTGTAATGCCTGTTCCAGTGCCGAATCAGGATCATCCCGAAATTCAACAGGCCTGTATTTTGATCGAATTATTTGTTACAAGATCATCATTCTTAAACATTTTAATCTTGAGTTACAAAAGTATGTGTGACAGAGTACATGCAAAGCAATACTCATTTAGTAAAAGTGATACACTCCAAAGGCAAAACTGATTGAAAATTAAAACTGTATTGATCACTTGGGTATATTTGTATCAGAGCATCAACTGTAAAGTTGCCTACACAAGGTTTTAATCATGAAAGTAACTAAAAAGATGAAATGACTAATACAATAAAATAAGTAAAATCAAATAAACCAGAAGTTAAAGTCAAATAAAATAACATAAAATAATATCATTGAAGGTTCAGCATTCCATAAGTCAGTACTTTGTTAGAAAGAAAGTATTGGCATGATATGTTTCAACACTTGAGGTCAATGTTTGCAAACAAAGTGTCCAGAAAAAGAATGTGCCCTGCATTTTTTCTATTTATTATGAACTAGGAATTTTTAACCGCTGACCAATTCATAAAGTATTGACTCTGGTTTCAATGACAACATTTTACTTCCAAACCAAAAATGAGGGAAAATAAATCCACTCATTCATGACTAAAACTTGCATGCTTTCAAAATTGACATACATGGCCACCAGGGTAATGTTTTTCAGACTCAATGTCAAATGAAAACTTGCAACATGTTTGGAGTGGCTCTGAACATAGTTAGTCAAGGCAATACCTTTTTTTGTTCTGGGATAGAGAATTAATGACAAGTCTCATCATTATTCTTTGCACATTAAAGTACCAATCCACTTACACAAAGTCACGTGCAATGAATGGGAGCTGATGCACCTGATCCATGCTTTCACTAAAGAGAAGAGGGGAAAACAGAGAAAAGCACATTTTAATGTCACCCACTGAATGATGGAAGGTAGTTAAATTGCACTTATTGGCCAAATCATACACACTTCAATTGTTGTATCATGAGTAGTTGTGTTCAAAAATGAAATAGCACATAATTCCTAGGAGATTTGTGACATTATTTGCTATCTTGCAAATCTTATGACATACAATGATAACTCAAAATTCAAAAAGCCCAGTCATGATTGAAATTACAAACCTTTCACCTCTACCAAAGACATTAGAGCTCCTACACTGATTGTGATACATATACCACAAAGATACTAAGCATGAGATTATTCCAAGCACCTTCCTGAGATACTGTGCAAACATGGTTTCTACAATTTGACCTCCACTGACCACTGGCGAGCTCCACTAAATACAGTGGGATTCTTGCTCTCCATAAGGTACATCCACACATTAAATATGAGATCTATGCATGTTTCCCTTCTTGTGGTATTCTGATTACAAGCTGGTGTCACACACACACACATATGGCTGCTTCATTTGCTTCTGCTGCAGAATAAAAACTAATCCACTAGCTGGTATGGTTTACCTTGAATGCCTTTCTAGTCGGTGGTCCTTGGGCAGCTTCCTCCGTTGGTTCTTCTATAACCTGGAATATCCAAAGAAGGATGGTATAATCTGTGTAATAATTTTCATATCAACATGGTACAGAGATAAAAAGGTGCTCATCGCTTTAAGTATGGGAAACACTTGGATCTAATTGTTTCACTATTTAATTCATACATTCTCAGTGTACAAGCTTGGTCATCAATTTCAGCTTTAATTCCTAAATTCATAATTGACCTGTCCATGTGTATTTTTATTGCCATGACATGTCTACAATGGTCAAAAACTGATATGGCAAATTAAAATTTACATTTGTGCTTCTCTGAGTCAACATTTTGTTTCACCCCCCCCCCTCTCATTTTTTAGGAAACAATTACTTCCTCAATCCCTCAACCCAGTCTCCTTGATATTTCTATTAAATGTGCCATTTTCAATCTCTCTCCTTGACATACTTTAACGTCAAACTGTAAAATTCAAGCATACAATCTCCATGTTATGCGTAGTACAATTCACCTACATAACAAAAATAACATAACAAAATTAAATGGCAGAACTCTCATTCTGTAGTTCCTTTATTCCACCATTCTTAATGCTCAATGCAACCCCCACCATTCACATGAATGTATCTGCCCCCTCCCCACACCACCCACCCATATAGATCCACCTGGACCATGGTTGAGAAGCTCTTGCAAACACAAAGGTGCATGGAAGCACATTTATTTCAATAAACAATTCAAAATACATAGTGAGATAATGAGTAATTACATACAATTTCATTGTTTTGCTGATTAGCAGCTGAAGCATGATTGACAAACATGTTTTAGGCAGGATAAACAAAAGTGGTTTTGAAGTTGGCTTGTTAAAACACATTGATTGTTTCATGAGCAATGTCCAGCTGTTTACTTACAACAGTTGGAAGGTCTTCGTTGTCTTAAAACTGCAATCATGAGGTGGTCTGTTTAATTCAAGTGTTGTTCAACAGAAACAAGAACCAATTCTTATTATACAGGGGGTCACAACACACACATACAATCACATGCAACCACACATAGCATGAAGCAAATTTTATAACAATTACCATGACATAAATATATAGTAACATTCGAGAAGAGTTGCCATATCTCAAAACATATTAAATATGATCAGAAACAAAATAAATGGTCCCCAGTAAAATGATAAAAGCAAACAATTACCTGTTCAGCATAAATTAAATGATGAGAAAACGAAGATGAAATTACACAACCATGCTTGATCAATGCACTGAAATAGAAAGATGAAATCTTAAATTTACCACTAAGAAACCTTTGTCTTATGGAATCTGAGGCTGATTGACCACAAAGAGCTACGTGGGACCTGAGCTGTGTGTGTGGAACAGTTCTCTCACACTTTTTGCACTGCTCCTTTAGCTCTACTGCATCATTTTTCACATACTTAAAGTGAGAAGACCAAAAAATTAATTTGAAGGAACATAGTGTCTTTACCAGCTCTTTCGCTAAATTTACAGAGAAATCAGAAATGATCAGGGTCTTTTAAAAAGGGCCCAATGCAATTTTCTGGTTCCTTGTCAAAGATGAAATGTCTTAAAATATCATGTGGAAAGTTTAAAAAATGACACAGATAATTTAGTCTATATAATTTAGACACGGTTGATTTAATTTCTGTATTCCCGCCTCCTCCCTTAAGGCCAAGTGGAGGAGAAAGACTTAACACCCCCTCCCCAACTATGTGTTGTTCTCTGACTGAGCACATGCATAGTTTAACGAGGCTGTGCGATTAATTTTCTATGTAAGAGAGTTCACAGCAGTAGGTGGAATCTCATACACAATGTTTTCAGGTTTAGACGTCTTAGACTCAAAGACTAAGTCCATCCATGTTGGGCAGTTGTTTCATCCATCTGGTTGCATGTGTGTTATAATCGTATGGGAGAAAATAGGGCACATAGGAACATCATGATTTGTGACATTCCTTTTTAAGAGTTGCCCACACACACAAGAAAGTAGCTATCAGATATTAGACGGAAATTATCTTTTTTATGAACCGTTATCCTAAGTTATGTGTATTTACCAACCCTTTGTAAGAGTAAACAAACCTTCAATCGGATCCGGCTGAGGTTAGACTGGATTGGGCGCACGTATATCCTTGCGGATCGGGCTGCTTCTCGTAAGGAAGCTACCCCGTATCCCTCTCATGGCAACGGGATGACGTTGAGGGGCCCTGTTGCTTCCAGAACACTTCAAGTCGTCGAAACCCCCAGCTTCAAGAAGTTTCGGATAATGCTGAACAAGTGTTTCTTTTACCTCTTCTGGGGATGAATATGCATCCATCGTAATTTTCTTTTCACCAAGTCCTGCCTCTTGTAGGACCTTTGTATGGAATGGTGATGGGGACTGAGACTGC
>JAIPMN010068946.1:0-41344 GCA_020650975.1 Apostichopus californicus
GAAGCCTACTTGCAATGGAAGTCAATTACACAGAGTACTTAAATGACTAACTCATTGCTAAATTGTGTAAATTTGTTATTATAAGGTAGGGATAAAGCAGATTGTGTGATTCAATTTACACAAATAAGAATGCATGGTCTACGCTACAAACCACTAGATGTTCAGGTGGACAAAATATGAATGATTCATTTACCTGGTTGACTGCTGGCATTTTAAATGCCTAAGGCTGCCCTACATCTACTTAGTAACTGTCATTGTTTCCCAACACTTGCAAGGCCCAAGTTTGCCAGATCTGTGCGGGATAGTTCCAGGACCCCCCCCCCCCCCGGGGTGATATCGCGAAAACACAGTCATTGAATCCATCTGAAAGCAGCAATGTTAACCCAAACCATTACTTGAGAAAATTTGTATCTCTCAATCCTTTGCCATTATTAAATATCTGCTGTATTAATTGCCCCAATTATAGCACCTACAAAAGTTTTCTGATTAATATCTACCAGCCATGGTCGTAAAATGACCTGAGAGGGGGCTAATGCAGCAGACCTTTAAACAGTCATAATTATAGTTGGAAATGATAGCGCCAGAGCCTTTTCTTAACATATAGTATTTAGGGGGAAGGAGCGGCCTCCCCAGTCCGCTACCAGGCCCTTCACTCACCTCATTTGGCCCTCCAAGTAAAGATCACTGTTTTGGCATGTAAAAGAATAAACGATTACACATACCTACTTAAAAGTAATTTACACATGGCATTTTATGTCGTCTAGCTATGGCTACCATCAGAATGCCATAGTAAACTTTTAATATTTGTTTATAATAAATAAATAAATACATATTTGATGAGTTTTAATCCATTTCAGGTTCATGCTGATTAAATTCAGTTTCTTTTTAAGCTTTTAAGGTTTAACACCTCCCCCCCCCCCCAGTTTTGCACATCTTTTGGCATTTGGAAATCTTTCTCCCTAAAAATAAGCAAAATCACCTCAATATAATACCACTACGCTCCGGGACTTGACCTGTCAGATCTTAGAGGCTCAGAGCATAGCAACCAGTATCCAAAGTCAATTGATGTATACTTTGGCCTACACTACAGAACGCTTACTGACGAAAGTGTCAATTTAGGGGTATGAATATGATATGAAAGAACTTGACACGGCAGACATTTTGTGGTCAAATTCTGCTCAATTGTACGTTGTGTAGGCACAGAACAGTAAATAATTTTAAATCATTACATTTCTGAGGAACAACACATATGAAAAACGAATACATTTGAGTGATTTCGATTTTTCGTTCATAGACATCGTTAACCAAATCCTTGCTAGTGCGTCAATTATGAGCCCACCATGCTACTACTACTACAAGTAGTAGTACTCAATAGGCCTAGTCTAGGGTATGCTAGCCTCTCGGTCAAAATGATTAGGCCTAGGCTAGGCCAACGCAAAAAAAGTGGGCCTCCTTGCGACGAATATTACTACTTTCCAAATTAGTTATTCCTGCTTATGGTCTATGAGTTACCTGTTCCCTTACGAAGTTACGGGTGACATCTTCAGCATTGTCTATCCCCAACGCATGAATTATTTCTTCCATCTTATTTCTTTTGAACTCTGGAAGTGGAAACTTTCATTGCATGTGGTTTTCGGTGTACGTGACGTAAAAAGGGGAGGGGCGCCGCAAGCACGAGTTCAATGAAGCGGGAACAACAGCGTTCTACAATAACAGCGCTGGGTTCGAGGCGGGAGCACAGACGTGCACGGTAAATAGGCCGCGCCTACTTAATGTATACGTGAATAGCCATTGTAAAGGGGAGGACGAATTCTAAGTAGGCGGTCGCTCAGCATCGACCGGCGATTTGTAAGTGGACGATTTCTGAGTCAACGGCCATTTCTGAATGAGTGGTGTCTGTACTTGAACGGCGATTTAAAAATGGGCGGCTGTTGCATTTGAGCAACGATCTCTGAGTGAACGGTTTCTGGGTGAACGACCATTTGTAAGTGGACGGCGCCTCACGTTCACCCTTTCCGCGTTCCATACTATTGGGCATGGAATATCATTGCAAACTATGCCCATCAAAGTGTATGAAGGGGAAAAAAATATGTCAGTTCGCTCAATAAACATGTTGAAGAATTAAAGAGTATCAATGGAATCTTTTGAGGTTTAACATAAGCCAGTTAGTTGTTTTACAGTTGCTCCATGTTCATTTCAGGTCTAACACGGAAAGCTTGATAGGTGGTGGAATGATAGTTAACAAATGTTGTAAATTGCTCTGCCAATTTACCAGACATGTATGTAAAATGTTATATTTGGGACATTCCATATATAAATGGTGCCTTTATGGTGTTATTGTTACAATGGCAATCAGTACAAACAAAACTTTATACTGAAGGTTCTAAAATTCAATGATTTTTTGGTTACTTTCAAAGAATAACAACAGTATGTTGCTTCATTGCAGTGTAATTGATAATGTTATCAACTTACTGAAATATGCAAGAAACAAGAAAAAGTTAGGTGGTTACATGTAGAAAGATACAAATATGTCACTAAATTTGTACCCCTAATTTATGCAATGACCTAGTATTTACATTCACTAAAATAATTAACAAAATAACAGACACAGCACTGTTGTATACGCACATGTTTACCATGTCTCGGTATTGAAGTTGAATAAGTGAAACTGACCATCAACCTGCAAGTATTACTTACAGCCGTTTTTTTGCTTCTTAATTTCTGGTTTACCAATGTCCTCAGTATCTGTATCTGCAGCAGAAAACCCATATGCAATGACATTGTATGTTGTCTTTGAAAAAAAAGAGGGGCCTCCGTGGACCATGATCACTGCGATCATAGTCCCTGCCACCTTGTACAAGTCTTGGTTGAAATCTGGAATCAGGGGCAGAAAACAAGGAAGTGGCCAATGGTTTGTAAGTATTAACAGGGCAATAATAAAAACATCAAATTGTACTAGTGTACTACCACTTAAGATGATAGTGACAATTGTTGTAAAATGACACTGAAATAGCTGGACTGTACAATGTTGTCAGTGCAAACTACGAACCGTAAACTTTTGTAAAAATATTTTCATGCAATATCATTGCAGCACTACTACAACAATAATTAGTATAAATTATCTTTCAAATGAGTTCAAACCAAACATTACACTCCTCTACGTGATTTACACACTATGTAAGAGAGTGTTAATCATGTAACCAGCATGCGCAAGTGCATAGTAGTTTTGATGATGCATCAAAACTATTTTTTCTTTATATATGACTTACTGTATAGTGACGGTGTACAAAATACTAATTGATGTTACTACACTCTAAAAACGTCCTGGTGAAATAATCCTGGTTACCTCAAAGTGACACCATTGGGGTTAAAATATTAGCAGCCAACCCGTATCCTGGTTAGCCTGATGTGAATTTTATCACGCTCTAACTTTTAACTACTTTCCTGGTTGAATTCAGTGATGTAATTTCGCGGGCTTTTCATAACTAGCACAGTGTCGGTCGAAAGAGTTGACATGAGGCCAGAAACTATGGATGAGTTTGTTCAAGAAAAATTAGCAGAATGGAATCTATCATCACTGAATGACATATTTGAAGGTAAAGTTTGTTTTGATTATTGTGATGCAGAAAGGTTTGACCTATTTTCTTTGAAATACGTGCGATTGTCTTAACAGATGTTCGGTAGGCCAATGAAGTGGGCTAACACTAAGTTGACTTGCAGGGCTAGGCCCAACGTTAGGACAGGTCTAGCGATGGATAAGCCTATACATTGCTAGCCGTCGAACAGGGCTGTGCTTTACTTTAGTACCTTACATTTTGCACAGTCCTGTTCGAAGGCTAATATAATGCAGACAATGCCAAGGCTAGGCCTACGTTAAACCGGTTGCCGTGACTTCTGCCGCCCTGTAAATAACTGCCCTAAAAAGGAGCGAACCGCCACTAAAAATGGTTACTCTTGTGTGTTTTTGCAATATTTTACGACAGAAATTGAGCCTACTGTAGCAACTATCATATCACGTTTGCAACTCTCGTTAGTTTGTGCATAGGCTACGCATAGCCTAACAGTATTAGGCTAGGCATGCTGATACTAATGGCTAAGCGTATAATAATATTAGTCCCCAATGTTAATTGTTACAAAGTTAGGCTAGGACTATGTGTCAGGCCTATAAACGTGTTAAACTAGTCTATCTAGCCTAGGCCAACTTACAAATACAATTACACTTCAGGGAATAATTTTTTCAGTATCGCATCTCATTTTGCTACACAATGTGGTAAAATTTTACAGAAATGGAAAAATGTGTACCAGTTTTTTGCATGCATAACATTTGGGTTTTCAACGATTTTACGCTATAGAACTGCCAAAAAAATCAGAACTGCGACGCAAAATTTCAACACTAAATTATTCCCTGCACTTACAGGGATAGGCCTAGTATTGCAGTGAATATCAATGAGCTAGCTTACTTTGATATATACCAGTTTTGTTTGCAAAAAGTTATTTGGAAATTTTGAAAGGTTTTAGGTCACAGAGTTATGTTTAGCCACATTTGGCCAAATTATTAGTTAACAATGGCATGTTTTTCAACACTTAATGTTTGGGCCAAACTCTTACTGTTAGGCCCAAAAGTAAAGTTTGTGGTGTAATACATCTGTACATCATTCCGTAGTGATCTAATGAGTGACAGTTTTTATTTTGACATGATTATAGAATAAAAATTTTTTTGTAGATGGAGCTTCAAATCCGAAATGGTTCAAAATGTTTCATTTAATTTTTCCATGAATGCTCTTGGTGGGGGAACTACATTCAATCGTACTGTACCAAAGGGATTATATTTGAACCATGTTTCACTATTTTTTCTTCACAGGACTCGATCGATGAGGAAGCTTTCTTGTTGCTAGACGAAGCAGCCTTAACAGAAATGGTGAAAGCGGTAGGACCACGAAAAAAGTTCCTGAAAAAATTACAACAAGAACAGGTACATGCTATTTTCGACTGACAGACAGTGAATTGTTAATTTTAGTAATCATGGGATATACTTCTTCAGTATGTGACCTGGTTGTCCATGGAAATGGCAGTTCACTTGTTTGGCATTTTAAAAACAGACATGCTCTTTTTGCTGGCAGAATGTTTACCCGTCCAGTAGCCTGTGGCCAAGATGGCTGTTTACAGACATTCAACTGCTCTCAAAAGGCATGTTGAAAGGAACCATCATATCCTTGAATTTGGTGATGTGAATGAAAATGTTGCACATCCTGTCATTGATATCATTCAGGACGTCCCTGGTGAGGACCCTGAGGCTATTCCTCCTAACGTTGATGGTGGTAATGAACATGTACTTACTAAGGAAGATGTAACAAAGTTGGCTGCATCAACTTTAGCTAAGTTGAAGGCATCATGCAGTGTCGTTCAATCTACAGTTGATCATGTGGTCTCTGAAACATCAACTTTATTCTTTGATGTTATTAATACATTACAATTCAATACAGCTGAGTTACTACAAGGTTTAGGGATACATGAGGATGAAAGGAAGACTCTCATGAATTTGTTTGCAGAACATCAATACCCATATGAGCACTTGGAAACTGCTCATCAACAATATCAATATTTTGTACAAAGTGGCTATTTTATTAAACCACGTGAAATACCATTCGCTGTTGCATATTACCCTCGCAATAATGCACAAACTGGTCATGTTGTTCAAGTAGCAAAGCATGTTACCTTCCAATACATTCCGCTGCGTGATCTTTTAAAATGTCTTTTGGAAAGTAAGGGATTCATGAGAACTGTTTGCCACTACCAGCCTAGTAATGATGAAGTGATGCGGGATATTCACGATGGAAAGTTCTGTAAAGATCATGAGTTCTTCTCTAACCAATTGAACATCAAACTTCTTTTGTACACTGATGAGTGCGGGATTACCAATGCACTAGGGTCGAAGGCAGGTTTGCATAAAATTGGAGAAAGTTATTGCACAATACTAAATTTACCCCCTCAGTTTCGTTCTTCGCTGTGGAACTGTTTTCTTGTGGCATTGTACAACGCTGGGGATGTGAAGACTTATGGATTTCACCCTATTTTGCAACCTCTCGTGAATGACATACAGATGCTTGAGAGAGATGGATTGCAAATAACAACAGATGCATTTGAGGGGTTTGTTGACATTAGTTTCGCTCAAGTTGCTGGGGATAAAGTTGGTATGAATGGAATCTGTGGCTTTGTGGAGAGTTTCGTCACCAATCACTTTTGTAGGCATTGCAGAATGCATAGGAATGATATGGAAAATTCATCAGTATCAAAGCCTGAGCTACGTCGCAACTTGAACAACTATAACGAAGATTTACGTCGTAATGACCCAGCCTCTAACGGTGTCAAAATTCCATGCCTTTTAAATGATCTGGCACACTTCCATGTAGCAACTAATAATGCACCTAATGTAACGCATGACTTACTGGAAGGCATATGTGGTCTTGAAGTTCATCTTGTTTTAGGAAATTCAATGCAGGACGGATTCTTTGATCTTGACTTACTTAAAAGCAGAATCAATAGTTTTGACTATGCACCTCTTCATTAAAAAACAAGCCTTCCCCGATATCCCGCAACAAAATTCAGAACCCATATAGGCCATCTGGACAGACTGCATCCCAGATGTGGTGTCTTATACGCTATCTTCCTCTTATGATTGGAGACAAAGTTCCGGAGGGTAACACTCACTTAGAACTGATTCTTATGCTTTTGGAATGTATGGACTTCATCTTCTGCCCAGAAGTTACAGCAGATGAAACACTGTTTCTTAAACATCTTATTCAAGACCATCATAATCACTGTTTGAATCTATATCCAGATCGAAATTTGAAGCCTTAACACCACTTCATGACCCACTATCCACAACAGATGCAATTACTAGGACCATTGATCAATTATTGGACGATGAGGTTTGAAGCCAAACATAGATTCTTCAAACGTGTTGGTCACATAGTTTGCAATTACCGGAACATACTAAAGACTCTGAGCGAACGACAGCAAATGTTCCTCTGCTATAACATGATCAGTGGAGTAGATCTTGTGCACAGAGATGTTGAGGTGGGGCCTGGTTGTTCAACCATATTGGTATCACTGGATCGAGCATAATTCTTGAGTAGGGAACTTGGTAATGTGATCGAGAGGAGCCAATATTTCAGCACATCATCTATGTCATCTGTATTGACAAATGGTGTGAAATTGGTCACAGAGTCTTGGGATACTGTAAAATATGATAGACACACACATACTTATGCTCTACAACAGATTGCAGAACCTGCTTGGTCTGTGATATCAGTAAACAAGCTGTACGACCGTGAAGACTACCATGTAGCAAAGTCATACCAGGCCACTGAACTTTGTTATGTTACTCTACGCCATAGAATTCCTTCAGCGATTAATTTCAAAGCTTTGACGTAGACTCCCTTTGTGTATTGTGCTTTAATTTCTCCAACTTTAGACACCTGCTGTAATGAACGTCTCCCTGGATTATGTACCAGACCTATTTCTCCCGACTACATCTACTCCAAAGAGATCATCACTGGACCCTACAAGTGACGATTCCAGCCTTGTGGAGAACAGTGTCCCACTGAAAAAGTTAAAATGTTACCATGGAGAGGTCATACCTGCCTTCGTGAGTATAAAATACATTTCTGCCAACTTGTCAAGCAGTGTACTGTATGTACATTTATGGGCCATTAAAGATTTCCCAAATATCACATTATCTGGCATGAAATAATGTAGTGCAGGAAGTTCTCTTGTAATGTATCTGAATGACTATGAATTGTAAATTTGGTCTTTTGCCAAAATACTTAAAGCAATACTGTTCTTCAGCAAAAGACAATCAGGCTGGCATATGGCATACAGTAATATTCAGTATGGTACAGGTAGTAAAAGTGTAGTGCAATGGAAAATATATTTATTTAATTGCCTGAGTCAACATTCTTCAAATTGCAATGTGTTCAGCATGTGGCAGATCTCTTACAGCTACAGTGGGTCCCCCAAACCGTACAATTTTAAATTTGGATAGCTTTTAATCCTCATGAAAGGAAAATCCATCCAAAATGTTTTGAGAAAGTTTAAGCTCCCTGGTGCTACAACTGCAGTCATGTACTGTGTCACTTGAGCAGGGTTGCTTTAAATTGAGTTGCCTTCTGAGTTTCTTTACAGAACAAAATACAATTCTGCAAATCATACTAGATCCTCAGTGTAAATCTGCAAAAGGTAACCAACATCAATTCCCACAGATTAAATAAAGGCAAGTCAGCGAAAATAAAATAAAAAGAGTACAACATGCACTAAGTCAAATGACAGTTTTACCACAAATTTATAAAACTTGTGTGATTTATGTATTATGTGAAGGTTACAGTATATTATTTCATATCAATTTATCAAAACAACTGGTTTGGTACAACATCAGCTGTCATTATATTATTGTCTCTATTCAATTTTTAAAGAGTGTCAAGAACAATTCTCGAGAGCCACTCATCAGAAGGCGGAGATAATATAAAGGAACTAGAAAGTGGTGTGCTCAGTAGGAAGAGAAAGCTGAAAATGGTACACATTCTTGTTGCCTACATGACAGGTTAGTACCTTTACTACATTATATGAGAGAAAGAATGTTCACTCATTGTCTCTGCCATATGGGATTTGGGCGAAACTTGATTCATTTCAGGTTCAATCTTTGGAATAATTTACTTCACTCCTCACTTACCTGTCTGTTACACTGCTGCACATCTAACTACCGTGATAGTGACCTCTGGTAACCTTTGCCACAGCCCTCACTGCCACAGCAACCATCATTTTATCCATACATCACCACATCATTCTTTTTTATCTTTAAGACATCATTCCAGATAATCAATCTCACCATGACTGTACTGGAATAATGTAAAATAAATATGTAGAAATCAGCAATTAATTTAACCCCAAAATTATACTTTGTTAGTTAGTGGATTGTATGGATTTTTTTCAATACAAGAGGGTGGGCGCAAGGGTGACAAGTGGATGGCCAGCCTGGGGAGGGGTATTGTTGCTTTTAGAAGGGTGATTTGTTTTCCATTTATTTACTATTATCTTAGGAAGCTTGTAGAAGTCGATTACAAAGGCACATCTGGTCTTTGTATGTGTACAAGAAGTGAGACAATGGACAAAATTAAAAGGGCCTGTGACTGGAAATGTCATGTGAAAGGTGAAAAATTATTTATAAACACAATTAATAAGTCCCACATGAAAACATGGGGGGGGGGAGAGCGGAACATTATCAGGCTCTGACTAGTAGTATGTGATGAACCTTAGCAGTATCATTAGTTCCCTCTTACTTGCAGACAGGGTGGAGTGGAGAGGGAAACTGTTGGGTAGAGGCAAAATAATGAAAAGCACAAAGAAAAGGAAAACGTACAAGATTTTATCACTGCTAAGTTCTTTTCATTGTGTCCTGTCACAGTGAACAGCAGAAGAAGGCAAGGTATAAGGGTTTTCACCATAAACATCAAGCTTCTCTTTGGTAGGAGTTGTTCATGGGAGGGGCACAACTTTTATTGCGGGGGGGGGGTCTGATTGACTCTAGCGTTGCTTTGACAGATCACATATGGCATCATTGACATCTTTTGTAGCGCTTTTTAAAACTGCTGTAGAGCTCATCAGTTTCCATTTAATAGGACACTGGAACTAAAATTGTTGTTCTGTGTGAGAATACCAAAAAATCTATGTTTAACAATGACACCTACTAAAATGCTCACAGAGGTAACAATTGTCACTAGCAGCATTTCTTGTTCAGAAATATCCTTTGATCTTTTGTTGTGATTTTATGTATAGATTCTCCAAAAGAAAAGTATCTTATGTGTCTAAACTGAGCGACCCATTCCTTTGCAACTTAACAGCCCCCCCCCCCCCAATTCTTCCTTAAAGGTCAAGTGACACGTAGCAGATTCCCTTAAAACTTGCACAAATTGAGAGCTATATATGAAAACCCTATATTCCAAATTTGGAGTTCCACGATTGTTTCTTTGCTGTTTTAATTAAGTTAATAACCAAGCTCATCCCGTAAGATAATGACGTCACGAGGGGAACTGCCAAGGTTGCCAAAACTAAATAGGCCTAATATGCTAACCGAGATCCAAGACGTAAACAATACGTAACGGACAGTAAAAAAAATATCATATGAGAATGGGTGCACAACAATACAAGAAAGTTTTGTGTTCGTCTAACACTGGATACAGCGACAGCTTAGTACCAGTGCACTCAGCCAGCTAAGCTGACTAAGTAAAGATTGGCTTGGACCTTCGAGCGAATCTTATGTGTGCAGTGCGCACTTCACTAGTTAAAGTTTCGTTTCCTATCGCCTATCCGCGCAACTTGGACTTGGAACACCAACAGCTCTACAAGACAATGCCGTTCCTTCTCTATTTGGAGAAAGTATCTCCAAATCTCGAGGAGAGATAGCAACAAGTAGACCAGTAGTTGCGAAGCTGGATCGGAAAAGAGTAAGTTTATTTTCTAGCCTAGGCCTACTACAACTTACAAGGACTAACTTAGTGGTATTACTAACTTAGGCTAATTGTTATAATTTGGTTCAGTTAGTTAGGCCCTAAATTAGCTATGGCGACGATAAAGTTAGGCGTAGGCTAGGGCTAACTAAAGCATTTCATCAGTGGTACATCATGAAAAATCCAGAACAACAAGCATCACATGTTTACATGTCATTTTGCCCAATAATGTCCTCCCAACTATCTTCATACTCAGAGTCATAGCTCATATGCATCGTTATATTTTGCCATTTTTGGTGGTAGGGCTGCAATTTTGTTACAAGAGAAAACATTTGTGACAGGTGCTTTCAAACAAATCAAACTGTTTTCTGAAATGAACTTCCATAACTTCCTTGTTAATTTCTTTCCCAATTTTCACTACTCAGATTAATCTAGAGGCTGTTCCCAACCAACTGCAGTGAAAATACAAAGGCAGGATTCTGCAGAATGTACATCTCCATCTAAAGGTAGCATGATCCTATAAACATGTGCTTTTAATTACCGAAAAACAGTTGGGAAATGGGGGAGGAGAGGGTGGTCACAGGCATTAAAGATTTAAGTACTCAGTTTTGAACGGGATACAAGAATTCTCCAGCAGTAAAACATCAAGGCATTTATATGGGGGGGGGGGGGGCANNCCCCCCCCCCCCCCCCCCCCCCCCCCCCCCCCCCCCCCCCCCCCCCCCCCCCCCCGAAATGTGGTGGAGAAGTGTAAGCTAGGGTTATACAAGGAAGAAGAAGAAAACTTTCATACATCTATATAGTATTCTATAGCAGAAGTGAGTACAGGGGCCAAACTTTTATAAACAGTACTCGTTGAAAGCAAAATAGCAATTAAAACTGCACATCGGGGCAGGCTGACGAGGGGATAACATACATTGTATTTTATCATCATATCCGCTTGCCTGACGAGAGTGGTTGAGGAGGCTATACCTGATGGCTTCACAGGAAAATATATAGGCTACAATTCTCCATGCTCTTGAGTACAATGCGTTCATTTTCCCCATTAAAAACGTCTAAAGCCGCTAGCAAGAATACCCATGCTCGGTCGCTGTTTATTTGCTGTTTATTTACGGTGTTACACAGCGGTTGTGACCAAATGTTGTTTTTTCGGCATGTCTGAAGACCATCAGCCAGTATATAATGGTTGGCAATGAGTGATCGTCGCTGATTAAAATGGTGACGGGTAGAGTCGTTTGACGAGATATAGTACTTCTTACTGATAACTCGTAATATAGAATTCTTTTTCTCGTGAAAGTAGATTGTATACAGCTCCCGGTAACATCCCAAAATACAACATCTTTTCCACAAATATCGTGCCATGCCCGCATCCCATCCTCAGTGAAGCAAATGACAAACAGTGGTTTAATGGATATATGCTGAATGTATCCAACGATGTTTGCATCTGCATTAACTTCCAACTTCTGTTTTTCCATTAAAGTTATGAAACTTTTCAACTCGTCTATATCCATACGGTTGTTGGCCCTGGACTCACTTGAAAGCTTTTGATAAACGTGATGAGTGATACCGATGCCAAGTCTCGATTGCCCGATTCATAAACTGAATTATCGATCGTCGATAATTTGTTGATTTGTAGTTCCATCGGTTTACGGATCCTACTGAAAATGTTCATAAGATATCTCTTCTTTCTGAACGTCGTATATGCCGAGCTTTGATATCTTCTTTCGAATGATGGACGTTACCGTAATAAACAATACTCCCATTCAGCAAGTTATTAACTTCCATTTTCAAGTTGCACTGGCAATTGTCGAATTGGCATTTGCCCAGAAAGCGGGACCCTTTCGCTTCCTCGGTAAGGATTTACTTACTCTGTGCTACTGAAAATTAAATGAGCAGTAGGGATTTGCTTCTCGCACGATCTTTTATACAGGCTTTTCCCACTTTCCTCGGCCAAAAGGTCTGCCCATTTGGGTTTCCTTTAAACGTATCGAGGCCTTTTTAGGGAAAACAAAGGAAACCTTCTTAGGGAGGACTCGATTAAAAAATTTAATTGTGTCCTTGCGAGGTTTGCTCTCTGTAGCGAAGTTCTCTTGTTCATGAATTTTTCTGGAATGGTATTTTTCTTCATATTCAAGATCTTCAATGTCCTGTTGACCCGCAACAATTGGTTTGCATTCTGTTGAAAGTTCGACATAATATGTATGGTGTGGCGGATAACTGTCTACAGTTTCGTGTAAATCATCGTAGTCTTTGTTTGAGTTGTGCGCACTTTTCTCGATATTAGTATCGACGCAGTCAACGCTCGGAATTTTTCTTTTTCTTTAGATGCGAGGTCTTCGTTGTCCTGTATGGAGTACGGTATTTTTTTAATATCGTTCTTGCATGTTCTCCTTTCTGCAAAGGGTGTTTCTGCATCACTTTGCTGTTCATAATTTCGAAAAGGGTCATAGTTATGTTCATCATTTCGAAAAGCGTCATCTATCTGTTCATCATTTCGATTAGCATCATCGTTTTGTTCATCATTTCGTTAAGCGTCATCGTTATGTTCATCATTTCGATTAGCATCATCGTTTTGTTCATCATTTCGTTAAGCGTCATCGTTATGTTCATCATTTCGATACACATTATCTTTTTGTTCATCATTTCGACAACCGTCATCGTTCTGAGGTTGTACGAGAATTGAATCGCGCAGTCAAATTCTACGGTTCGCTGAAAAAGTGGGAAGAGATTCACTTTGGATTCCCATTGTCGTCCAAAATTCTCTGACATTGTCATTACAGTTATTCAAACCACAAACATAGTGAATTTTCTCATCATTTACAATGTGTGTAGGAATCCCAACACATTTGTAATCGTACCACATTTTGCATCTTTGGCATTCTATGTATTGCAAAAGTTCGTTGTAAACTGTTCGACAAATTCAATCAGCTCTCGATGAGATGTCCACTCATCTGTATAGCGTTTGACTTTCCGAAAACGTTTCGACACACTTATCATTGTTTTTTCTTCTAGTAAACCGTTTGTTGGTTCTTGACTATTATGCAATGTTTCTTTAGCTTCCAGTACACTTCGGACATTCCCTCGATTTTCTTCCCATATCGTATACAACCGATGAACAGATTGCGAATGTTTGCTCCTAGGCCATGACAATTTCAAATCGATTCTCTTCCAAAACTTCTTATCGAATGGAGGGATAAATCAAGCTCATTTGAAAAGTTCTTTTGATATCGCAGAGCGAACTTCGTTATAACTTACTCTGTTGCGCGATTTTGCTACTCTCTTGTGTGTTTGTTTCGTCTGCTTGCTTCCATTTTTCATATGTCTATCTTTCGCTCCTCCCTTAAGGGTGCCGCCAGTCTTCGTTTGGTGTACGAGATGGACAATTGTAGCACTTGATACATACTTTGGATCCAATTCTTGTATGTCCAAGGTACGTTTCTGCTCTTTTTTTTGCGTACTGCCTCATCCAACAATGCAACAATCGTTTAAGGAGGAAAATATACAAATTTTATATCATAAAACAAATATGTATACAGGTTATTTCCAGGTTCCAATTGTGTGGCCTTATTTAATCTATGAATCACACCCGGAGCTTATGATATTATTACTAAAATGGTATTTAACCTAATGGATTACAACTGTCTTCGTATCGCATCTTAAAAGAATATGATATGTTATGGCCCAGTAGCAGTAATAATTTAAAAAAATAGCATGTGGGGGAAGGTACCAAGGTAGTTCATTAAGACATTAATTTTGGTTTTGCACAAAATGATTGAAAACGACTTGGGGAGTGATAATATTAAATGTAGTTATGATATCAAAATGGACGAAATCTAATGTTGTTCCCACTAAAACTAGTATAATAGCTTTTGAAATTGCCGTATACAATTATGAAAGACTCTGTTCTGGATTTTTTTAACGTTTGCAAAAACTTGTCCTAACTGCATGGTAACTAAGAGAGTTAGATTTAAAAAAAAACGACATTTTTCTGGTTATGAGACTTGACATTTTCATTTGAAAATGTGACCTTAGTTTCACTGCCGTTAGATTTTGACCGGGCAATTTAATAGGCTCTCCTGGTTTGTCAAAGGAAATTTGAGCTGTGTGAGTGACTTTTCCACGCTTCTTTGCTTTTGTTAATCTTGTCGAATTGATAACGTAAAACATAGGCTATGGTCCCAGACTAATAACCTCGAAAGGTGAAGAAGAGGGCAGTGGCAAAAAAGGAGCGGCAGTCGTACTAAAGGGCGGATTTTCACTTGTCGAGGATTTGTCATTGTCTTGTTTTTCGTTTTACGCTAAATCAGTAGGATATCTATCAGAAATATATGTTTTTCCTCCTGTAAGTTCTAGATTGATTAATGGCATTAAGGGGTACATTTTATCACTGTTGCAACACCTGGTCACGTATCGAAAATTGCGGGCACTCTGTTAAATGAAGTCGTCGGATCACATGTTCAGATCCTAAACTGAATGGCTATGATCAGTAACTCTTTTATTATTGAGATGAAGTTATATGCAGCGTCTTGTTGCTTGTGTATGGTAAAGACATATCAGTTCAAACTTACCTCTGAATGCCTTAAACTTGACATTTCCTTTGGTAGCCCATGGGAGAGGATGAGGCGATAGCAACTTCGTCTGAACTGATTCATCTATAACCCTGAAGGATTCGGCCACAAGATCGTTGACCAGCTTAAACAATGCAATGTCGCTGAGGTGAGCAGCATCGCCATGTGCCCAATGCTCCGTATATAATTTGCAGAACAAGTCACTAACATCATAAAACCTTGCCCCAGTTTCTTTGAACACTTTTCTGTGAATAGATATAATTGCAATTTGGTCTGGAATAAGTAAGCATTATTGGGACACTAGACAATTTGGTAACGAAGATGCATTGATCTTCTAAATAAAAAATAATGTCTTGACTGCCCCAGCTATCTTCATCTGGCTTCATTAACTACAACAACGAAAAATGGTTTGACATTTAGAAAGCGTCCATGACGTTTAGAAAAGAAGTAATTTTATAGATGAAAAGACAAAGTTCATAGGACAACCTACTTCTTTCTTCGATTGTTTCGAAATGGTAACATTCGGCCATTGTGCCGCATTCGACTGTACAAAACTGCTGGACAACGTTGCAATAGTGCGATATAATATATACATGCAGCTTGCACCAAGAATATATGAGGTGTTCACCTCAATCTGCTAATGGCAGTTGTAGCAACAACGGTTGTAATGACAAACAGATCTTGATACATCTAAAAAGAATAAATAAAATGTTTACCTATATTCATTGTTGTATGCTCCAACTTTGTCATACTCGTCATGAAGCCTTGGTACAATGCTAATAACCACAACCTGAAAAAGTACATATATAGGTTCTTGTTTATTATTCGTTAGGATAACTCATTGACCATAACGACAGTTGTTTACTTCTCGGTATTCATAAAAAGAGAGTAAAGTTTCTTTTGGCTCTATAAAAGTTAAACATATTTGAAAATAAACAAAGCGAGGAAAAAGCACAAATAACTCAGGGCATTTAGATATTACAACTGTACGAGAGGTTGATGGGTTTTC
The DNA here is from genome assembly GCA_020650975.1 of Apostichopus californicus. NCBI lineage: Eukaryota > Metazoa > Echinodermata > Holothuroidea > Aspidochirotida > Stichopodidae > Apostichopus > Apostichopus californicus. The sequence continues at coordinate 16,080 of JAIPMN010068946.1, forward strand.
GACCTCGTTAAAGGTCTGCTGTATAGCACGCTAAAACGAAAAATTTTCTTGAGATTACGTAATCGACCTGCCTTAAAATTACCTCTCTTTAGCAATTAGTCTGCAACGCCTGCCAAATATGTTTTCTTGTATGAGGGTCTTTGTGTAAACGCTGTATGATTAACTACACTGTAGACATGTAAGGACATATTTCCACACAGTGTTTACACAAAGAGCCTCATGGTGTTAAAAAGCTATGCAGGCTAATTGTAGAGCCTGAGGTCGTTTTACGACCGTGGCAGGTCGATTACGTAATCACAAAACTTTCCTCGCGATAGCGTGCTATAATTGAGGCCAATAAAGCAGATCTTTAAGATATCGGTTACACTGGCAATCATAATTGTTGCAGAAAACAATATTATGATATGTACAAGCACACCATGGCTGCGGTTTTGGTATATGTGAAATTCCTTTTGCGGAGGTAATCTGAAATAATAACAAAATATGGGGCTGCGAAGCAGTTCATGAATTGGGTATAGAAATAGAATCAGTCTTATCTATCATCGGAAAGTATTGTTTCAAACGAATATCAGAACATAGAGAATTATTGTCTTTTTTGAGATAGATGCTCTCTGGAACACTATTACAATATGATCTCAATAAGTGTCATATACGGCGTTCCATGACAAGACAGTTCAATAAAAGATGGCGACCATGTCAGTTTAAGTTCGTGTCCTATTCATTAAGAAGATCATCTATTTCCCCCATCATGACTCAACCTGGCGATCCTCCACTGACAACAGGTTATGGGCCCAGGAGAGGATTCCATGGAAGTTACAGAAGACTTATTTTCGATGGGGATGAACGTAAATATGAGCAATGGGAAGTTAAATTTCTCGGATATATGCGGATGCAGGGACTAAAGCAAACCCTCGTGACTACGGATGTAAACAACGTAGATACGGTGAAAAATGAAGAAGCCTTTGCGGAATTAATACAATTCCTGGACGATAAGAGTCTTTCTGTTGTTATGAGAGACGCTCTGGATAACGGGAGAGGAGCTTTGAAAATTTGGAGAGAACATTACGCTGGATCAGGTAAGCCCAGGGTTATAAGTTTGTACACAGAACTTACCTCGTTAGTAAAGGGGGTGAATGAAACAGTAACTGAGTATGTGATAAGGACTGAAACAGCTACAGCAGCTCTACGAAATGCGGGAGAGTATGTGAGCGATAGCCTACTGATTTCGATGCTATTAAAGGGCCTACCCGAAAGTTATAAGTCGTTTGTTGTAGTTGTGACCCAAAGTGAGAAGCAGCAGACATTTTCGGAATTTAAAGGACCATTACGAAGTTTTTAAGACACTGATAGTGCCAGAAATGAAAGGGCCAGTGACTCCGTAATGAAAACTACGAGGTCGATGGTCAAAAGACTTTAAATGTTTCGAGTGTGGGAAGACAGGACACTATGCTCGTAACTGTAGAAACAAGTCCAAGCCTAACAGTAACACCAATAACAATCAGTTGTGGTGTAGCAATTGTCGTAGCTCCACACACAGTGACAATGCCTGTCGTCGTAAAGACAAAGCCGGTAAAGATAAAGTGAGTCAGATTTCTGATACTACTGAGGACGACCACACATTTTCATTCAAGGTTAGTGTATCATGTGACACGGATGCAGGTCATGAAAGAACTGATATGTTGTTGGTTCATTGTGGTGCGACTTCGCATATCATTGCTGATGAATCCCAGTTTGTCTCGTTTGATGAGTCCTTTCGACCAGAAAACGACTTTGTTGAGTTGGCTGATGGAACAAGGTCTAATAAAACAGCCTTAAAGCGAGGAGACGCCAATGTGTCAATCGTCGATGTTAATGGAAGGCTTGTTATCGCTTCATTGAAGGATGCCTTGTGCATTCCATCGTATCCGCAGAACATTGTCTCGCTACAAGCTGCGACCAAAAGGGGTGCTACTGTTACATTCCAGCCAGACCATGCTGAGATAATTTATAAGACTGGTGTCCGGTTTGATATTGAGAAGCATGGTAGACTATACTATCTTAATACATATGGAAACTCTAATTCAGACTCAGTTAATTATGCATGTGATCTGAAAGGTTGGCATGAAATATTAGATCACTGTAACTATGATGACATATTGAATCTACAGAATGTAGTGAATGGTATGAAGGTAACAAACATCACTGATAAACCAAGTGATGGTAATACTTGTGTAATGGGCGGCAAAACAACACAAGGGAAAAACCTCATGCTCGCTCAGGTGTCCCATTGGGTCTGGTTAACACTGATCTGGCTGGACCGATAGATCCAGTCTCTAAGGAGGGCTTTAGATATGCTATTGCGTTCACTGATGACTATTCAGGGGCTGTGTTTGTTTATTTTATTGAGAGTAAGAGGGATGTTGTGGCTGCAACAGAGAAGTTTGTTGCTGATTCTGCTCCATTTGGAAATGTAAAACGTATGAGGTCAGATAATGGTACTGAATTTACTTCAGAGGGGTTTCAAAAACTCCTAAGAAAGAATCACATAAGGCATGAGACTTCGGCGCCATATTCCCCATATCAAAATGGGACGGCTTAGCGACATTGGAGGACCCTGTTTGAAATGGGTAGGTGTTTGCTTATTCAGAGCAATCTCCACAAGGAGATATGCCCTCTACAGTTCTGGCGGCTGCATACATAAGAAATAGGCGCTGCAACAGGCGTCTAAAACAGACACCATATTTTTCCCTGACAGGCCGAATGCCAAATTTGTCTAATATGAGAGTATTCGGATCTGAATGTTATGCATATAGGCAGAATAAAGGGAAGTTAGACCCCACATGTTCCAAGGGTATTTTTTTTGGGTATGATAGGGGTAGTCCAGCATACTTGGTATACTTCCCAACAACAGGGAAAGTAAGTAAATACAGAGTTGTTAAATTTCCCACGAAGTGTGCTACTGAACAGCAAACCCAAGCAGATGTGTTCAATGATGACGATTCCATGTTCATGCGTCATAATGAAGGTCTTACTAGTCCACCTGATGATGGTAGATCAAAGATAATTCAAAATTGGGGGGTACCAGTACAAGGGAAGAAACTAGTACTGAAGATTGTACAAATGTGAGGTATTCTAAGAGGGAAAGAAAATCCCCAGCCTACCTAACTGACTATGTTACTGATGTAGGGGGAGATGATCAGGTATTGACTAACATTGATTATTGTTATAGAGTAAGTGCCTTTCCTCAAACCTACAAAGAGGCAATTGAATCTCCAGATTCTGAGTCATGGAAAACAGCCATGAAAGAAGAAATTAATTCTCTGAAAGTGAATGATACTTTTACCCTAACCACTTAACCTGAAGGTCGAAATGCAGTGGGGGTCGTTGGGTGTACACGATCAAAGAGGGTCATGACACTTCTAAAACTTACAAAGCTAGGTATGTGGCTAAAGGTTATAGTAAAGTTAAAGGTATTGATTATCAGGAAACTTTTCCCCCAACTGCAAATCATACCTCTCTGCGTGTTTTGATGCAAATGGCAGCACAGTATGATATGATTTTGCACCAAATGGATGTGAAGACTGCGTACCTTACTGCACCAATTGATTGCGAAATATATATGCAACAAGTTGAAGGTTTTTAAATTCCCTCTCAATGTGAAGACAAGTTGGTGTGTAAATTTAACAAATCCCTATATGGATTAAAGCAATCCGGTAGAAACTGCAATAGTGTATTACACAATTTCCTACTTGAAAACGACTTTGTGCAGAGTTCAGTTGATCATTGTGTGTACATAAAACAGGGTGAGAGAGAAATGACTGTAATACTTATCTGGGTAGATGACTTGATTATTGCAGCAAGCAATGAACAACTAGTGTGTCATGTGAAAGAAATGTTGAAAGCTAGATTTCAAATGAAATACCTAGGTAAACTGTCATATTTCTTGGGTATTGATTTTGAACAAAATAATGGAGTTGTCACAATGAGTCACAACAAATATTTGTGCAAAGTGCTCGAAAGGTATCAAATGTGTGATTGTAAGCCAAGGTCCACCCCTTCTGAGCAAAAGATTGAGGGTAATGGTAAAGATCTAGTTGATCCCAGAAGATATCGTGAAGTTGTGGGAAGCCTCATATATGCTATGGTGTGTACCAGACCAGATATTTGCTGGACCATTACCAAATTGTCACAGTATATGTCAAAACCACTCGAAGAGCACTGGACGGCAGTCAAACATGTTTTGAGATATTTGAAACGTACTCTACATTATAGGTTGTGCTATAGAAAGTGGGAGGATGGCTTGTCATTGATAGGTTACAGTGATGCTGACTGGGCCTCCTCCACTGACGATAGGCTTAGCATTAGTGGGTATTACTTCAGTTTGACCAAGTCTGGTCCTCTGATATCCTGGAAGTCCAAAAGGCAGCCCACTGTGGCCTTGTCATCGTGTGAAGCAGAGTACATTGCACTGGCAGCAACAGTGCAGGATAGTTTGTATCTCACACAGAGAGCCTTGCAAAACCCGCTGTAATTTTTTAGGACAATCAAGGCACAATTGCCTTATCGAAAGATCCAATCAATCACCAAAGATCTAAACACATCGATATTCGTTATCATTTCATTCGTACTGAAGTTAATAGAGGAAAGATTATTATTCATTATTGTCCAACCGAGGACATGATTGCAGATGTGATGACAAACCCCGCAACAAAGCTCAAATTAGAGAAGTTTGCAAAGTTCTTTTTCGGTGTTTGAACATTCCTAATCATAAGCTTAATTCATAACTCAACGTTTTAAAGATCATTACCAAGAAGTGTTCAATGTTACAGATATGATTACTTGTATCTTGACATTTAGCAAGCTATTTTAAGTGATTAGTGTTAATTATTAAAGTTTTGTTTATGGTCAGGTGTGAAAACATTTTCTGTTTTGAGATCAAGTGGGGGTGTTACAATATCATCTCAATAAGTGTCATATACGGCGTTTCATGACAACACGGTTCAATAAAAGATGGCGACCATGTCAGTTTAAGTTCGTGTCCTATTCATTAAGAAGATCATCTATTCCCCCCCCCCCCCCATCATGACTCAACCTGGCGATCCTCCGCCGACAACAAACACCATATGATTTTGAGAGAATATTACAATGGATTAAACTGGCCCATTGGAAAAATCATTGGGATATTACACGCTAACTCCTTCCCCGCACACTGCCCATACATTGCGAATGCATTATATTTTGCCTATAAGAAAAAATAATGATCATCCGCTACCGTGCTCATGCTCATGTAGTTTTTACATTACTGAAACGCAAACCGCTTCTCAATAATGTTTCACAAGTGTTGAATGGTTGTACAGCTGATTTTAAACAAGAAAGAAACCTTTTTTACCCTCAAAGAAGAAGAACATGCCAGCTTTACATGCTCAAAACCGCATATTTAAGCTGCATATTAGACTGTTTTATTATTATAGTTCATTTAACCTTATAATGGAGAAGAAGCTTGAAACCTTGTCTACTTCATGATCTTCAATGAAAAACGGCTCTTTCCAATCCTTGTCTATTTCATGCGTTTCTTTTATTAATTCGAGTATAAATATAAAATTTATTAAAAATTTAGTCTTCAGAGAATAACAATGCAGCTTCCGATTCATGTCCGCTTTCATTTATATTTTTGCTCCGGGCGGGACACCATATGTCCCTATCTGACGGACGAGAGTGTACCCCTGTAGCATCTGGCCACTTTCTCAAACACCGGGGTAAGCTAAGACACCCCATTTGTCATCACAGTACAGCCGTGGTCTGATTGGTTTCTATGTATAACCATGTAAGGCAACATATTAACTAACTGACAGAAATTAAGTAACGATAAACATGAGTACGTATAAAGCCATGCTCTGTCAAATTAACAAAGCCAACGGTGTATTATAGTTCGTTTTCAATTTGGAAGTTACTTTGGAGCTTGGAAATTTAGCTCTTGTAGCGATGACTTGTTGCTTTAGTTCCTTCTTATCGTCGATCAGCGATGTCTTATGGAATACATTATTGGTTCCGGCTTCGATGAAGACAACGTCTGGTGTGGATGCAGCAACTTCAATTGCAACATGACTGCATCGACCACCAGGAGTACAATTGAATCCAACTATTACAGGAAAGTCCTCAACAGAAAGATAAGGGCCATCTATAAGACATCGTAGTTGCGAATCACCGTAGAAATAAACGACCTAAAAAACTAATATTTAGCAGGTAATTAATATGCAGAACATCCCATTCTAAATGACTTCAGAATATCAAATTCGTCGATTAAATTTATGAAAAGTACCATCGAAGGTCGAAGGTCACGATGTATAAAGTGAAATTGGTAATATGGTGTAAAACAGTTTGTCAAATAATCATCGTAGACGACAAGTCCGATAAACTCCAACTTGGTGGGTATGTGCCTGAGTATGAGGCTTCGTGTCTCTCGTGGCTGATGATGTCATGTGTCAAATGTGAAGGCCGATCGAATATCACAAGAACTAAAAACCTATTTTAGGGTAATGCGCGTGTATCTATTACCTTTCAATTCTACACTCTATACTGTTACTTAAATTGTGTTTATATATAGGTGCAGTACTGTATTTATTGTAATGAGAAAATCGTTCCCTTAGACAATATCATCAACTCATTACAATGAGAAGTGGTGTCAGTTCGCCTGTGAGTTCCCGAGGTAACCCTGGAAAAACAACTTTTTTCATACATAGATCCTACTTTTGTCTAGGCCCTTTTTTAGCATGGAATAATCTCCGTCCTTTGATATTAAAAAAGCGGATCTAACTACCAGATGTGCAAAACATCCCGGGGAAATATCGTTTGCGTTCGGTGTGTTGTGTAAGCGTAAAAAAGAGGACTTGCATCAGTATGACGTCTGACGAATGATTACAGAACCCTCCCCTGGGGAAAACATGCAACACTTTGTACGATTGCGTGTAACATTAGAATAGTAGGCAATAGTAGCACTAGCAGAAAACACGTACACGTGTGTAGGTTTGTTGTGCTTACCCTCTGTGACATTTGAAAATGCTCCCTTTAGTCTCACTGCCATAAGAGTTTCAGCTGCCTCGAGCAATTAAATAGACTCTCCTCGTAGATTGCGGGTAATTCGAGCTGTGTGACTGACTTGTCCACGCTCGTTTGCTTGTTTAGGCTTGGCGAATTGATTACGTAACACACAGGCTAAAGTTCCAGATCAATAACCTTGAAAGGTGAAAAAGTGGACGGTGGCAGGAAAGGAACGGCAGTATCACTAAAGGGCGGATTTTCACATGGAGGTCGAACATTTTCGTTCTTGTGTGACGTTAATGGAAGTCCTTTGTTAGAGATGAACAATATACTTATGTGCGTAAGAAAGCGTGTGCGCCTCCATCTATTTCTGATTGACACTTGCACCGTGCTGCTCATCGAGTTTAATAAACTATCGCACAGTAAATACGCGCGTCAAATTGACATGAGTAGTAGTAGTAGTAAGTTGAGTCTCGTCTATCCGGCATGCTCAGTGATTAACCTCCGCCACGTATCACGCTCTTGCGCAAGGTTTATTGCTTCCTCGAAACTTGTAATATTAACGTCTTTAAATTGCGACTTTATTTATCCAAGCAAGGTAGTCACGGGCCTTCCTACTGGTTTAGCAGTATGTCTGAGTGCTTCTCTTAAAGCAACCTTTGCTGGAGCGTCCTCCGGAAGTTTTGCTACATGACCGAAAAATAGAAATCTTCTATGTGCGAGGACATGAGTCCTCCACGTTTAATAAACTCGATGCGCGCTGCTACTTAGCGCGTCAAGCTGTGCCTGATAAATGAAATGACGTAGATGGTTCCCTTGCGCGCTAAACTGATGCCGAACTGTACTCGTGCGCCACCTTAACATTACAGTAAAAGAAACTTGCATGGAAAGCCAGCAAAGCAGCGTTCAACTGTACCTACAAGTCTACGTTGTCAGTGAAGGGCAAGGAGTCTTGTAGGGATGAATTTTGACGAGAGCAATGACTTAGTAAACGCTTCAAAGTCGTTGTATACCATTAAATTTTAGAAATATGCAAACACATCGCGTGATACCGACTGCCTCGCTCGGAATTTTTTCTACTTTCTTAATGACGCTTTGACACCTTGCAAACATTTTCTAACAGCAAATGTGTATTCTGTGCAAATATTTTATTCTCTTACATTAAATATGTCTATCCTGTAACAATATATTCTTTAACAAATAAATATATTTTTTATGTTCGAAGAATATATAATTTATTCTCTAACATGCAAAATACATAAACTGCAATTGTATTCTGTTCAAAATGTATACGATTTTAGACAGAAAAAGCATATATTCTCAACAAAGTAACTGTTAAAGAATATGTTTAGATAGAAAGCGTGTATCTTTCCTCTTTGCCAGCTTGTTGTGCTTCGAATGAGCTCAGTTCATTACTGAAGAAGTCCCCAAATGGGGTCGAAATATTTAATAAAATACATAAGTGTTTACTTTGCACTCTGTTAGTCCCTCGCCCTATTTAAAGGACCCATTCTTATCAACTTTTGTTTATATAGGAGTACCCGTGGATTTTCATCACATTATAATTATCTATCTATCTGTCTGTCTATGTATCTAAAATGTTATTTTTGAAGCAGACGATGTAAAGTATTGCGCAGTTAAAGCCTACATATTTATGTACGTTTGTGCTTTCTCGCGCAATAATGTGTGTGTCACGGTGACGACTGAAGTACAACTATAGGAAATTGGAGTGTAGCGGCTATTGTTTTCGTCTTCTTTCATTTTACCATGTAGCACGTGCATGTAAGTATCAGTTTAATACTCAAGAAGTGCAGAATTCGAATATCATAGAGCAAATGGGGGATGCCGTTTGTAATTCCATGCATTGCCTCAGTTTCATTCGGTTACTATGGTTCTGAAAAAAAGTGGAAAGAATTGTAGAAAATGATAACAATAGGTCACGTCATATGTAGGGAAGAGGAGTAAATATGTTATACCGGTACCTAACCTAAGTTTAAAGGGTTTCGTCTATGAAAGGAAGTCTGGACACGCCGACACAGTTTGTTTTTGTGTTGGGTCATTGCAAAATCATTGGTCTCATTTGTCGTTCAAGAATCACGCAAAGCGAGCCTTTCAACACGAGTGAAGTTCACTTAATAATGGCAATGGGGTCTAACTTCCATCCGTGGCATTGTAGCTTCAACAAGGCTAGAATGAAAAACTTGGTGACTAGATGAAGAAATGTCTTGTACCAACTTTTGATATTTTTGAACACAATTCGGAAAACATTGACATATAGTTACCTTCATAGTCTATCTAAAGGACATTGCTTCAGTTTTGGATGGCTTGTTCCCCCGTACCAAACCTGTGTCGTACGCGATACCAAAACTCGTCTGAACTTAACGCAGCCTGCACGAAAACACGGTATTGCTAGATTTACATCGATAAAAAGAGTCTGAAGAATACATGAGTGTGTTTCCTTCGCTTTCATAAGTTCCTTTTTCTTCTTCTTTTCAAGCTTTTTCTATGTATGATTTGCTTCTGTTTGTTTTGTTTTCAGTTATAGATCTCTGCGGATACATTTTTACACTAAAAGTGCATTGTGATGTGGTGTGGTGTAACGCTGGCAAAATCTTTGAAAACGACCCTGATTATAGTACTTTAATAATGTCTCGTTTATCATTTTGCGGGGGGGGGGGGGGGGATTAAAAAGGATGAGATTTAAAAGTCCGTCATTTCCTCATTCCAGAACAAACAAATATTAATTTGCTTACTTGGATGGAAGTCATTATGTGATCGTTTTCAGAATATTGCTTACTTGTCGAGATACCTAACTGAAACAATTCTCCTAACGAAGGAAGAACCCGCGTTCCTTACAAAGATTTGTCCAAAAGTTTTCATGGATTTATTACGGATATCTCATGGTCTAATGAAAATCCATAAATTGCATGGATTTACTGTCTTTGACACTAGCCCCGCCTTGACAAACTATACGAAGCCGTGAACATGGATGTCTACTTCCATGCCATGTGTACTACGATGGAACGAGCACAAACAGGGTTCTCTCCAGCTTTTTTTGGTTAAATCGGGCGGTCCCAGAGCCTTCCATTAATTCTGCTGCCGTAGGTATACGCGCGATCACGATTTTGGCGCTTTATAAGTAGTGGAAAGGTAGGATTCCATAAGCACGGTTACGGAATGCGGTTGCGGCATACGGTTGCGATGTGCGGATGCGTACTAAGGGACTAAGGGACCGTGCTTAAGGGATCAGAAAATATATTAGCAAAATCACACCAAACACGTCTAGAATGCGTTTACAACGACTATGCACATGAAGAACACCTGATATTGATAATTTCGATGTATCTGACGATGAAGGAGGGTGTTTGAAACAGTTTTGATCATCATTGGAAGCATTTTTGGATTTCATCTGTTCCATAAGAGAGTTTCAAAATAGCCTAGGCTTATGTTAAATACGATGAAACTACCGGTAGGTTACATCGTCTGTGGTTATCCAGAAAATGTCATGTAAAATCCCACAACATACGAATTCCATTAGATACCTAAATCCTGCAGAGGTGTGATATGCCCGGCGCAGTTCATGCACTAGTCAAGAATCCTAGCTATGACCTATGTATAGGGAGGTCCGATTGAATTGATAGAGATTTGTTGGCTCGTGTCCGATTTCGTTGCTAAAAGCTATTTAATCGTGACTCTTATATTTTTTTTTTACTCTCTTCACACTTATTAAAAGGTTTCTTAAATTTATTAAACCAAATGAACCCTAGCTAGCTGCCCATCGTCCAAAAATGACTAGGCACCCGAAAGAGAATACTGGATTACTAAATGATTGTATACTATGACTGTATCCTGGTTTTCATTTCAAGAAACGGCAAGAAAAAAACAGAAAACAGCGATGGTGGGTTCATAAACTGTTCCGTAACCGACGCAGTCATCATTCTTTGGTTAATGAGCTGAGGTTTGACAACGAAAAATTCAAGCAATATTTTCGTCTAACCAAAGATCAATTTGCACAAGTCCTGTCAACCGTTGAAGAAGCTTTAGTAAAACGTTGCAGAAGCAGGGAAATTATCTGCCCTCGACATAGACTTGCAGTTTGTATAAGCTATGTACAAGAAGATAAGACTATGAGAAAAAATATGAAACAAAACAATGTAATTCGTCGTTCTTTCACGCATGTTTCAAGAGATGAACTTTGATTTTACTGTTAAAAAATCCATCAAATTAAAGTAGCATACGCCCATTAAAAGCCCCATTGACTTACACACTAACTCACAAAAGTAATGTGGTCTCTAAGTCTAGATAGAAGTTTTCAGTAGCTAAACGCTACCCATCACCGGACAGCTGACAAGTAGGCCTTTCATTGCACTATTAATTTTCTGTCTCATGACCATGTAGATTTTTTTGGCTATCCGAGCCGGAAGTTTTCGTCACTTGTAAACAAACCTCTTCACTCAGTAGTAAACAATTTTCCTACGTTGCTCATGGGAGGCCTAAAGAGGTCTAAAATTGCCTCAATTTACCCAATTTTCGGACCACATGTACTTCCATGGCCTTCAACAAACAAGCCACAAAAAAAACTAGATCATGATTGATAACAGGTCCAAAAAGATGTTCTCCTGCTGCTTTTCCTGAAAGATTTTCCCATTGACTTAGTGTGGTGTTAAACTAACATGTGGTCGAAGATAGCAGCAATAACGAAAGTATTTAGTGAATATTTTCAGTGCCAGCTAACTGCGACACAAATTGAGCGAATAAACAAATAAAAACGAATAGGCTAGATTTTCCCATTGACTTAGTGTGGTGTTAAACTAACATGTGGTCGAAGATAGCAGCAATAACGAAAGTATTTGGTGAATATTTTCAGTGCCAGCTAACTGCGACACAAATTGAGCGAATAAACAGATAAAAACGAATAGGCTAGATTTTCACATTGACTTAGTGTGGTGTTAAAGTAACATGTGGTCGAAGATAGCAGCAATAACGAAAGTATTTGCTGAAAATTTTCAGTGCCAGCTAACCGACACAAATTGAGCGAATAAACAGATAAAAACGAATAGGCTAGATTTTCACATTGACTTAGTGTGGTGTTAGGTTTTGTACACCTACCTAACAGTTTGAGATTTGCCCAAGCTTCCCTTCTTAAGATATCATGTTTACAAAGTTTTCCTAACTTGACTCCCCGTTATCCCTAATGACCTCCAGCAGAAACAATAGGCTTATTTTAATCAATGTGGTTCTTATACATAACAAATTTTAAATTGAATTGCTTTCATGCATCCTATAGTTCATTTATTAATGCTGTACAAATGGTCGCTGTAAGTTGCAATGGCATAATGGGGACTTGAATCAGATCCGGATTTTCTGAATTGGGGACACAAGCTCTTCATTCTCTCTGCACAACTCTGAAAAAACAACTCATCACCATCTTTTAGTGGTGGCTGCTGCATAGCCTTCTCCATATCCTCCCAATGTCGATTATGTTGTTGAATGAGGCCTTTCAGTGCATGTTCTAGCCCACTATTCCTTTCTTGTCTCTCTTTGTTCCTTCTGTTAGTTTTTAATTGAACAGGCATTTCATCAGCATCACATGTGCTTGTGGATGGTCTTGAGTCCAAGGTTGGCTCTCCTGGTGATGGTGACGGGGCAGGCGACAATGCTTCACTTGTACTGTGAAAAGGGCCAATTATAAAAGAAAGCAATAATTCCCTCTCACTTTCAATATTCCATACTTTGTTTTGAATCTCAATGTTCCTTGAAAAAATTTCTTGGACTGACAACTCTCCTCAATATTTACCTTTTTCTTAACATTTATGGCCACTGGGGAAACATTTCGTTCCATCGCATTTGACTATCGTGTAGGATACAGCACAGTTGGTAATATTGTTGGTGAAGTTTGTAAGGTGATATGGAATCGGTTGTCAACCGTTTTCATGCCAGTTCCAAACACCAGTAGCAAATGGAAATTCATTGCAGGTCATTTTTGGACGAAGTGGCAATTCCCACATTGCTTGGGTGCGATAGATGGCAAACATATTGTTATGTAGGCGCCACCAATTTCCCTATCACTTTATTTCAATTATAAGAACACATTCTCTATAGTCCTCATGGCATTAGTTGATGCGAACATATATTTGGTGCATATGGCAGAAATAGTGATGGTGGTGTCTTTGCCAATTCAAACCTGGGAAAAGCTATTGCAGCCGATAATTTACAGCTACCAGATGATTCAACCCTTCCAGAAGCAGAACACCTTGGAAAAGTCCCTTATGTGTTTGTCGTTGATGAGGCGTTTCCACTGCAAAAGCATATCCTTCGTCCATACCCTGGGAGGGGTTGTCCGCAAGATCAGCAATTTTTTAATATCAGATTGTCAAGAGCACGAAGGATTGTTGAGAACTGTTTCGGTATACTGGCTGCTCGGTGGAGAGTTTACCACACGAAAATTGCCGTTCGAGCAGAATGGGTCAACGACATTGTCAAGGCAACATGTCTTCTTAGCAATCCTATACAAAGAGATACAACCCCAGCCCAAATAACTGAACCAAGGATCTGAAAGAATGGCAGTAGAAGGCCTAAGAGACATTCCTCGGATTGGAAACAGAGCTGGGGTAGAGGCCATCCAATGCAGGGATATATTTAAGGAGTATTTCTGCAATGTAGCTGTAGTTGAATGGCAAGAATCCTATGTGACTCGAGATATTTTCATGGCATGAAGTGTCAAACTGAAAACATGCCCCAGCAGAATATGTTTACCTTCCAATTGAAGTCGAACCACCATACACTTCACCATCAAGAGATATCTTACCCCCACTTGGAATGTTGCTTCCAGTACTGTAGTAGAAAGAGAATAAGATGTTGCAAATGAGTTGTACAACATATTGCTTCATTTGTACAAGTCCTTTGAATAACAGAGGGTGGTTGTTTTGGTTACCACAAACTGAACCCTGTAAAAATCGGATCATATCCCCACATTGAATTAGACTGCAGTAATTACAGAAATTTTAAAGCCAAATTTATTTTTCCTTCAGCAAGCAAGCACAAAATGTAATTTTCTCAGCATTTCAAATCGATTATTGCCAATTAATATATAGCCAGGATATGGACTTTTGATGAGGATTGTTTAATGATCTCAGAAAGTTTACCGATTTTAAATTATTACTTTATTTTCTTCAATAAAGTGGTCAAGAAAAGACATCATATCGAAATATTTCCATTTTTGTGCCCTTTCGGCAGCCTGTCCACTTTTCTTTGTTTTAACTTCTCTCCGTTTCTTTATGTAACTGTCCCGTTGGTTTCGCCACCTTTTCTTCCACTCCGATGCTGAAATGATGAAGGAAATACTCTAAATAAGCTCATAAGAAGTTTTATCAAAGTTTCTCCAGTGTATCATTATGCTAATTGATAAAGATGAAAAGAAATGAACAAGGACTGTAAATTCCCACATTTGCTTTTTCAATCCCTAAAATATGTAACTGAACACTCCACAAATATCTGATGACTTAAAATATGCCCTTACTATATATACAGCAATGTCCCTATTTTCGTGTGTCGCCATATTTCCTGCACCCGAATGTTTGTACTGTTTACACCTAGAGAGGAAGGCCTATACTAGAACTACATTAACCTGCAGTGTTTGTCTTGAGAAAATGATGACTCCTAATGTAAACATGTTTTAGAACTCGAAAATTGTCTGCTTTGATGCCACTAAGCATATGTGACCTGCCATCAAACCAGCACAGAAAATAAAGATCATGCAATTAGTTTAAATTGTTGTGGGTTTTTGGAGAAAGCAAAGCACCATGTATGAAATTAGGCACCATAGGCGTTTTTAAGAGTAATGTCAACTGCACTGATTAAATAATTAGCTCCTTCGGTCGAAAGGAATCGTTATTTTGTACCAAATTTTGGAAAAAGGGACACCAAACATAGACCTAGGCCTATTTTGTCATTGCTGCAGTTATTGTTAAAATTTTGGCATTTCTATTATCACATAAATTACTTAATTCGATTTCTGAGCTCATCATTATTTTGGCCTATATTTAGTCCTCCCCCATGCAACATAGACCAGGACTAGGCCCCTACGTCTAACTATATTCATAACCATATTCATAATCATCATAGTCAAAGTTTCTCGATCGGTGATGCTTGGCCTAGTACTTGTACAAGTAAGCCTAGCCTAGTAGCAGTACTGTACATACCATGTCTAACTGCCGATCTATAAAACCTAATAGGCCCTAAACCGAAGGTAGGCCTATGCTTCTAACGTTAAACCCATCCTAGGCATCATTACCATGGATTACGTTAGGTTAGGCCTGAGACCTACCCACCGCAATTTATTCTCTTCATAACGTTGGCAATGCTCTGCCAAACGTTAACACATAGCTGGGCATCCCTATGCTCTGGAAGTCTAGGATCGTAAAGACACGGATGCTTCCTAACCAGCTCGATGAGCGTTTCATTCTCCAAGATACTTAAATGGTGTTTTCCTCCTGCCAGTTTTCTTTGTTTGGGAAGTCAAAAGTGGTCGTGGTGTCGAAATAGTATTGCGTATTTACATGATGACGTCATATCAACTGTTCATCGTATGCGGCTAGCATCCGGATGGCCGTATCAATCGCTACATGCAGCGATGAAAGTTATCGCATGCGTATCTGCATTCGAAAACGCATCCGCGCAGATAGAATCACAACCGTTGAAATTCAATGACAGCGTATTTTGCCGCTTCCGTATCCGAATCCGTGCTTATGGAATCCTAGCTAAACTCGTATAAATTCACGCTATTCTTACGCGCTATGATTCCTAAATGTTGAAATATTTTTCAATAACTAAAAGTTATACATATAATACTGCAGTATAATAAAGAAAAAAGCCTACTAGTCTTCAGTGGTGGTTTTTATAGCAGCCAAACAACTTTCAATTCACACCATTTACTGGCCACGCTATGATTTCTTAAATATTCAATTGTTTCGCAATATCCTGGACGGTGCTGTTAATTAAACCCGACAGTATAATCATGAAGAAAAATAATCATCTAACCATTTGACTAGAGTAAACGTGAAGTAGACTGCATGACTATTTTGTTATTTTGCGATTAAGTTGTGACTTCATTTTCCCAGCCTTGGTTTAGCTAGGTTAGGTACGATAACACAAACTTTGACGTTAGTATTGCGTCATCACCAAACTTCTGCGTGCAGCGCTTACGTCATACTACGTAAAGGGTATACAATGGAGTTACGAACTGACAAGTCGAAAACAGATTGATACAGAGTCAGTGGTTGCAGTTAGGAATATGAATGGTGAAGTGAAAAAAAGTGTAAATATTTAGTCGTTGATTTTATTGACTTTAAAAAAGGTCTAAATGTTTCAGCAGCACTTGTTAACGTTGATTATTCATAACAATTATAAAACCAGGAGCTTAACTCGCAAACCAGGCACTCCACTTTTGAAACCGGTCGAGAACCTACAGAACAAAGTTGTAACTTGGAAGTATAAAAATGTTGGTATCAATGTTTGACTTGGTCTCACGTAACCTGTGTCATTGAATGTAATCCCGTGTTTATAGGAAGGCAAAACTTCAGGTTAACAACGCGATTTGGACCATAGTGTGGTCTCAGTTACAGCGAGTACAGTGTATCCAAATTTATCACGACTGGGCTACCATAGTAACGAGGTCACTTATATGCTGGCAATTTTCGCATGGTTAAATTTGTTCTCGATGACCGATTTTATGGTGATGAATACACCGAACGTTAGGCGTATATTACGTTCTAGCTAGTAAGCCTGTGAGTATCTTTAATTGACAGTAAAGACGATAACCTATATAACCCACCAAACACAAGAACGTTTGAAAAAATATCAGGAAAACGTTTGGTCAAACGGTATGAAAATATTTTGGAATAACTTTATAATAACGTTAAATGTTGAGTCTAAGAAATACCGGGAAAACGTTTTAAAATGTTTTGTTCCAATATCATCAGAACGTTTTTATAACGTTTTCATGATGTTAAGATAAAATATTTTAAAACGTTTTGCCGCTATTTCTAAGACTCAACATTTTACGTTATTATAACGTCTTTTAAAGACATTTTCATAACATTTGACCAAAACGTTTTCCTGATATTTTCATATAACGTTTTAAAAATGTAGGATAGAAACGTTTGGAAAATATTATATTTACCATTATTTATGTCTTCTCAAAACGTTTACCTAACATTTGATCAAAACGTTTACTTGATATTTTAATATAACGTTAAGAAAATATGTGACGAAACGTGTCAAAAATATTATGTTAACGTTTATAGCAAATGTTATGAAAACATTTTTCCAAATGTCTTGGAAATGATTGGATGACATCGACAAAACATTTCATGCAAATATTGACATTGTAGTGTTAACATTTCTAGCCTAACACACCATAGCATAAGCTATTTTAAAACCTATATTATACATATACTATCCCCCAAAAGGGCACCTTGATTCCACGACAATATGGCGTATCGCTTTGCGATGATGCCTTTGACAGCATGTTCCGTCACATAAATTTAGCACACCCACATCTAACATTTTGCCTCAGGGTGCTATCTCCCCAAGTCCAAATCTGAGGGGGTGGGGAATGGTGGTTACTCCAGATTTGGCCGAAAATTTGCAAACTTAAAACGGTATTTGATGACAATTTTTCCGAACATGTCGCAGATCACTGCCATGCAGAATCAAGTGCATTAAATTTGTGCCGAGTCATTTGTTTTCACAATATTGTTCCACTCACATCTACACACACACTATGTGCTTTACATACATGAATCTTGTTTATTTCATTAATATAAACAATTCCAATTACCTTTCTCAAATAGTTGCTGCCTCCTGGCATATTTGGTTCATTTCTCAGTACTTCACCGATTTCAAACATGAAATCGCTCCTCTTCCCATTTCTCATGCACTTCCTTAGTGCTTCTGTACAAATGAAAATAAACAAGTATTAAACATATTTAAAAAATTGGCTTACATGTTTTATACATAGCCTTTTTTACTTCAAGTTTCCAACCCGCCTCCCAATATTAAGTAGCCCTATATAGCTACTCATAGTAGGCAATGGATGCTGTTACCATAACCTGTTATAAAGAGCCATAAAACTGAGATCTATCTAACAATCTTAGTAGGCCTATTAATTTGGTAGTACTGCAGCAGTTACTGTTGACTGTTATGTAATCTTGGGGTGACATATATTCAACATTAACACTGGTGACTGTGCAATATAATAGATGATGTTTCTCAATTCTATCTTTGGCAGTTTTTTAAAGTACCAGTGATCGCTGCTTTCTAGTATTAGGGTCAGGGTTTAACATATGCAACTACTGGTACCATGATTACTTTTTTATTCATCCTCAAACAAAGGGAACATGTGTAGTCACTCAAACAGCGCAGCAATAAATAATTTTTTACTTGGCGGTTGGATGGCCCATAATGAGGAGATATGCCCTATAGTTTTTGGTATGTGACTACAGCAGAGATAAAAATCTAATTTCTTCAAATAGTCATAGCTCATTGTTGAATGATCTACATTAACTGTGGTACAATGTTAGATATATCAGGTGTGACTACACAGGTTCCTTTTGCTATTAAAAGGTAAAAAAAATATGTGACTTACTCAAAATTACACTGCAAAGGATGGTGTCTTTGAATGACCCCTCCCTTTTGCCCTGTTGCACTGAATTTTTACATGATGCCATTTGTCATCACTGCTCTCATCATGGCCCTGGCAACTTTACCTGGTACTCCCTTTTCAATGGAAGCTAATATCAAAACCTGTAATAAATGTTTTATTTTAGTAGCCCCAAGCTAGCATCATATGGTTTGTATTGTGCATGTGCAACTTGTGGGATATCTCTTTTCTTATATCCATAATTATTAATTAAATTCTTTACATCAACAATTTCATTTAATAATAATGAACATTTATAATGTGTTATAATGTGGTCATAACTTGTCTGACCCACACATACGTAGGTACGAGGCAGCAGCTTACTCGGCGTCATTTGGCAAGTCAACCTCCCAGGTACCCACTTTCACCTGGGTAGAGTGAAGCAATCAAGAAGAAGTGTCTTGCCCAAGGACACAGATGCAATGAACATGGAGTCGAAACCTGCAATCATCGGATCACATCCATAACCACTCAGTCACATCTCTTTAAATTGTATTATAGATATCTCTCTCAATTATGTTTTTATATATGAAAAAAATTGTAGCAAAAATACCAATTTGTCTTATCCAAATAATTTTAAAACATCAGTTTTGAAATATTAACAGTTTTCATTTTCAATTTTTAGATCACAAATTCATTATTTCATAAACTCCTTTTTATACAAAAACACAATTGAGAGAAATATCAATAATACAATTCGGACAGGGGAAAAATAAGTATGATATGTAGTGAATAACTTAAGTAAAAAAACTTTGTACATCAATATGTTTCACTTTTGTCCAAAAATAACCTCTAGTGATCAGTTTCCTATTTAGACTTTCAACTATACATCTGTAGTAACAGGATAGTCAAACTGAATCTTTTTTACCTTATCTCCTTCCACTGTCAATTGACATTGAAGCGGAGTCATGTCAATAAGGTCAAGGCCAGTGACTTCGAGCAGACTGGAAGGTAGGTTGAAGGTGTTCCCGCACTCTGTGATGATGGAGATATTGTCTAGTCTGAAATTTGAGAAGAAACAGAAGTAAATAAACTAGGGGTCACAAGGGGTCATTTTGAGGTCAAATTACCAGACATTGTTGGATCAACATGAAACTTAGTACATTGTGCTGAAAATTTTGCAGTTCAATTTTGAGGTCACCAGAAGCAAATTACTAGACATTGTTGAATTAACATGAAACTTTGAATGAACATGTAACTTGGTACATATAGTCAACATTTGGTGGCAACTATTTAGAAGGTAATTTGGAGGTCATCAATTAAGAGTCTTATTGAAAATATAGGGTCATGGCCCATGCTACAAAAGACCCTTAGTTGACCTTTGATCTTAAATTCATGAACAACCTGAAAGTAACACTTCCACAGTAGTATCGTGACAAACCCTCAACATTGTACCATGTAATCTGTAGGTATGAGCTAAAAATGATATACATGAATCTTGGTTCACAGAGTCTTCATTTAATGTTTGAATTTGAGGTCCCCAGATTGAGAACAAATCACATAATATTGTTGAACATTGGAGTGATTGTTAATAACAACATGTATAAACGTGAATACGAATTTGCTGGTCCGCAGCTACCGAGATATTTCCGATTGTTTTACAGAAAGTGAAAACTTCAAAGGTAATGGAAGGCTGTTTTTTCTTCCAAAACTTTCAATATGCTGTAAAACTACAACTGAACCATGTTTTTAACTTGAATAGTAGGGTGGTGTTTTGTTCAAATTTCTATGTCAATTGAACTTACTCTTCGTTATCTATGCCAATGATGGTGTAGGTTGCTTCGGCTGAAACTTGTTGTCCTGTTATCTGTGAAGAAATTGGAAAATAGTTGTCATGAGCATTTTTGTTCATCTGTTTAAGGTTTGCTTGTTTTAAATGTTGAGTTAGCTTTATAATTTGTTGTATTATATTATATACAGAAGCGGAAAGGCACAATTGAATTTTGATGCTGAAATTTGTAGGGTCATTTGACTTCGTTTGGAATGCAGAGTTCAGAGTTGTGCACATTAGAGAGAACAGAATATTAGTACTTAGCTATGGCTAGATGTGATATGTCCTAATCTGTGTGGTTTAAAGAAAAAAAAACATGGTAATGTGTCAAATTAATAGGCCACTTAATCAAAATTGCATCATAGCAGCTTAGAAAAATCAGTGGATGCACTAAAGTTCCTTGTACTTGAGATGCCAAATGATGCAATCATTTTCAAGTATGTTTAGAATTTGAAAAAAATCAAGAATTTTGATTCCCTTCTTTAACTCATAACAAGCAAACCTTACTACTAGGACCCTAAATTGAAGCTTGATAGGGGAGCAATAGAAATTGACCACAGATTCCGAAGGTCGTCACGATATTATTACAGAGAAGTTGCATAATACCCTGTAACTCGGGAAATATCCCCTGTATACATCTAATACAAACTGAAATAAACATCTTTCAAATATTGCCTTTTTTCTTCTATCCCAGAAACTTTTTCATAGATATATTTAAAAAGCCTGAAGGGAACAGACAGACTGACTACGATGGCCCCAGTTGGACGTAGTTATATCTGCCTATTCTTTTATACAGAAAAATAATGAAAAATATTTCATGTCTGAGGGTCGCAAGCAGAGTGCCTAGATATATTTATGCATCATTTTTATTGCGACCTATTTTTATACAAACAAATGTTAAGAATATTATAAGTGGGAGGGGAGTAAGGATAGTGGCTACGATGGCTTGGCTTTCATTTCTGCCTATCTTTTTACAGGTTATTAAAGACCGAGGGAAGTAGAAAGTGTGGCTATCATGGCTCTGATTGTATCGGTCTCATTTCTGCCTATCCTTTAATAAAGAAAAATGTGAGGGGAGTAGAAATAGTGGCTAGATGGCTCCAATTGCAGCGTTCTCATTTCTGCATATCTTTTGATACAGAAAAATGTTTTAAATTGTTTAAATCTGAATGAGTAGGAAGAGTAGCTAGGGTGGGTCCAGTTGTATCTTTCGCATTTATGTGTATCATTTTGTACAGGGAACAGTAGAAAATGATTTTGAGTCAGAGGGAAGTAGGGGTAGTGGCTACGATTGCATTGTTATCAAGAACGCTCTTTAAGAAAGTAGCCACCTAGCAGCCACCTAGGCCTACAGGGTGCAGGTAAATTGTGGCAGGGTATTAATGGAACTAGGCCTATCTGGATCCTTTACATATATTTGAACTGGTACGCATTTTTTTCATGCTGAAATATTACGAAAATGATGAGTTCAGACTATGCATTGTTCCTAACTTCACATTACTCTTACTGTAATTTATTACTTACGAGTACAACTAGCCACTAGTAGTATTATTAGATGGACCCTGCATAGTTTAGAACAGAATATGAGAGGATTTTCAACCATTCAACGGAAGAAATGCCCGTATGAAACAAAATTCACCCTTCATTTAATCTGCCTAGCAGATATCAATTGTGAAAGTTCCGAAAATTCCGGTAAATTTACGGGAAATTTTGTATTTTCTGTACAG
This sequence comes from Apostichopus californicus, assembly GCA_020650975.1. Classification (NCBI taxonomy): domain Eukaryota; kingdom Metazoa; phylum Echinodermata; class Holothuroidea; order Aspidochirotida; family Stichopodidae; genus Apostichopus; species Apostichopus californicus. Next base: position 38,296 of record JAIPMN010068946.1, read on the forward strand.
GAAAATATTGGCTAACCTTTGGCTATGTTGACAACGTCGGAGTATAATTCGAACGGCCAACTAAAATGGCGTCCAAAAGTTGATAGGCATAAAATATTTGATATAAACTGGTCTTATTTTTACAATTCATAATATATTCATTTTCTTCACCGAAAATTGTGGTTGATTGGTAAAAGTGTTGAGTTTTGCGAGGTTCCATTCAAGTTAACACAATGTTCAAATACCGGACGGAAATACTTTTCAAAGGTCATTTTTTGTGGGAAGATCGTAAAATTTTGTGACCTTACATTGAATTTATTAATATTTCTTTACATATTTGAAAACTGGTAGGTTTTCATTTTCCCTTGCTGAAATATTACGAACATGAGGGTGTTCGATTTTAGCAGAGTTCCTAACTTCGCAATGCTGTATATAGGCCTAGGCTAGGCCTAGTAATAGACTAGTACAAATCAGCCTTTACTTACACCTACGCTACTGTAGGTCCACTGTACTAACGCCGGTAACGTTAGATCGACACAGTGGCGTACCAAAATTCATAATATTATCATTTAAATATTATCATTAAATACTTACTAAATAAATAAACTTACCGCTTTCTTCTAATGGCGAGTTGGATTTAGTAAATATGAAACGCAAATACCAATATTCTGCTGCACTGGATCATCTAATTGTGGAGAGTTGAATTGCTTTTTACGTGATTGTGTAGAGTTGGCTTTGGTGGTACGAGCAAGTGCACAGTCAAGACGTAAAACCACGCAGCGCAAGTTGCGCAACAGGCTGCACAGAAGTTCCATTTATTTTTACCCCAAAACATCCAGCATATCGACAAGCGCTCGTCCAATCACAATAGGTAGCATAAATTCAACCAATGATATTGTCTTATAACTGCATGATCACCGTGTGTTTTTATCTCATTATCATAAAGACAAGGAGTTGAATTTAAAGGTACAGGTCACGATAAAAAACAATAACACTATGTTCACCGATATAATTGAGCAAATGGACACATCTACATCGCAATACCTTTAAGTACCATGCGCTGTATTAAAAATCACCTAAAAAATTACGGAAAACGTACCAAAAGTATGTTTTCTGATCATTTTAAAATGTTATCAATAAGTAACATTTAAGTGTCATCTTGTGATGTACTATACGATGAAATTTCACATCAAACAGACATTTGGGTAAAAACTAGTAGGCATTTAAAGAGCCCTCAGACTGAAAACGATTGGTGTGAGATAATCTCCATATTTGTAATATATGGAGATAAAAATGGTGACAAACACCTCCAATGGACTGAAATTGATAATTGGATTAATTGCCATTCGTTGTACTTACATATATACTAATAATTGTAAAGATACTCTAAAACTTACTTGGCCAGAATGGATATCGACAAGTGACAAACTTAACATGTTATCTCCATAAACTGCTATAGCACACCGACCCTCTCAATACACAACCCTTGTGAGAAGCTTAAAGGCATAGAAGACTCACGCACAAAGAAACGTCTCAGGCCGGTAATCTGACCTAGTTTCGAATGAGGTGTAACAGAAGTGTTAGACACCACCATCGATCCCAGAAAATACACAACCAGCTTGCTACCGTCGGTAATTAGACACTAGTGTACAGTCAATACATACAGCTAGGGTCAATACCCACAACACAGTGTACATAGCAGCGATGGACATCTCAGGTCCAGCTAAAGATAACAAGGTATCACGTTTCATTACTGTCTGCATTTTGTAGCGACAAGAAAAAACTTCACTTACAAGCAACGGAAAGTTAATTTTTTCAGATGGCGGCACGCCGTTTGGGGCGAGTCTTCAATGCCTTTAACAATTACATGGAACAGCTTACTGTACTGTGTCCTCTCATCTTAATTTTTACCTAGGTGAATACACCTCATTTATTTAGTCTGAAGTTCCTTTTATGTAACATGCTATGTCCCTTTAAGTTCCTCCTAATTCATACCCTGGGATATAACTCCATTCAGTTCATTCAGCTATATATATACTGTATACTTGAGAAGATCTCTTCAGTGGCACCACATTGGTAATATATCTCCCCCTCAAAGGAAACCCTTATAATAGGAAATAGTAATTCCAGAAACTGTCCATTGAAGTGTGATTTAGACAAGACTGCTAATTTCTGGCATAGAAATGAAGTAAGATTGATAGCTTTGGGTGATTGGGTGCATTGCTATCAATGGCCACAAAGAGCGCATGTATAAATACATGTGGAAGGGGTAGGCTATTTTACTGTACAACCAAGTTACCACTTAGGGAGACTGAAATATATATTACTGTACTTGCTACAGGATGTATTTAGGCTAGAGGTTACAAATAAAGTCTGTACCAAATTTTTACATAACAATTCCCTTAGTTTTACAAACTTGCTAAATTCGTACCAAGAGATACATTACAACATGAATTTATGAAAGAACATAGAGGGGGAGGGGAGGGGTTGCAGCAAACAAATTTCTCCACAGGATTTTGGCCTTATTGTATGGCCTTATTGTATTTTATGGAAAGCTGTTATCAAATGTGGGCACCTTTTTTTTAACCTAAAAAAAAGTCTGTTCAATGATTAATTCATTCAAGTTTCTGTGTCTGGAGTACACACTTAACCAGCTTAGGGCAAACATATAGTAAATGTGTTCAATACACAGTACTAACTTTAGCTCCGTCACAGTTTACCAAATAACATTGACCCAGTGACCCAACACTACCTGAGAGTAGTACCTCAAGTTGACATGAATTCATAAGACATAAATGGTTTGTAAAGTACTTGACCTCTCTGAACTAATATTTGCAAAAATTCATTCTAATCATAACAGAACACCTGACAACAGGAAAATCACTGTGGTAACTGACAAAATAAACAACTTCAAAAACAAGAGTTTTATTTCATTTAAGAAAATGGATTATTGTTAATCAGAAACATGTAGGCCTACAGTAAAAAGTGTAGGTGTAGATTATCAAATCCAATACATCAAACAGCCTTCTCAGGGCAATCATGTACAGCCTATATTCCATATGGGAATATT
>JAIPMN010069579.1:0-11586 GCA_020650975.1 Apostichopus californicus
CCGTAATGTACCCCCCCCCATCCTTGCCACCCCCCCCCTATTGGCAGAATAAATCTGTTACTTCTATTACCAGATTACCCAACACACCATATAAATCTCTCATCAGAAACCCATCTGGATGTATGATAATTTGACACTTTGTAAAGTCATGCATTGGGGCCATCAAGAAGACACCTCACTCCCTTTTTTTTTAGCAGCAAAATATATCCTTTTTCCAATCTCAAATTGATGAACGAAAGGTTTCTCTTTCATTTCTCTCTCCCTCTCATCTTTGAACTATTTTGTCATCGATAGCCTACAGAAGACATTAGCACTTTGCTAAATCATCCATCTAAGAGATTGTATTCTTGGGAGGTTTGCTCCTCAAAACAAGCAGTCTGCCTGCTGGCCACTTAATCATAATTTAAGCAGAGCTGGCAACAATATGAATCAAAGGGGTACCTGCTGATAACCCTCCAGTGAGTCCAGTTTAAGGAAGACAACAAACTATACTACTTTCAATATTTAGCTGAACTAATAACTGGGTCTCAAATATATTCAAAATGATTTGTTTTTGTTTTTGTCTTTTCCTGTGTTTGTTGTTTTTTATCTCTTGTTGCATGTGGCGAGAAAGGCGATCACTTTCTTTCCAAGAGAAGCTTTGACTGACAAAGTGATGTTGAAAGAAGAAGAAGAAACAAATTCAGTTGTGATAGAGTTGACACGTGTGAGTTCAGCACATGTGTGATAGAGTTGGAGTGTGTGAGATCACCACATGTGTTATAGAGTTGAAACGTGTGAGTTCATCACAATGTGTGATAGAGTTGGAGTGTGTGAGATCACCACATGTGTTATAGACTTGGAGTGTGTGAGATCACCACATGTGTTATAGAGTTGAAACGTGTGAGTTCATCACAATGTGTGATAGAGTTGGAGTGTGTGAGATCACCACATGTGTTATAGAGTTGACACGTGTGAGTTCATCACATGTGTTATAGACTTGGAGTGTGTGAGATCACCACATGTGTTATAGAGTTGAAACGTGTGAGTTCATCACAATGTGTGATAGAGTTGGAGTGTGTGAGATCACCACATGTGTTATAGAGTTGACACGTGTGAGTTCATCACATGTGTTATAGACTTGGAGTGTGTGAGATCACCACATGTGTTATAGAGTTGAAACGTGTGAGTTCATCACAATGTGTGATAGAGTTGGAGTGTGTGAGATCACCACATGTGTTATAGAGTTGACACGTGTGAGTTCATCCCAATGTGTGATAGAGTTGGAGTGTGTGAGATCACCACATGTGTTATAGAGTTGAAACGTGTGAGTTCATCACAATGTGTGATAGAGTTGGAGTGTGTGAGATCACCACATGTGTTATAGAGTTGACACGTGTGAGTTCATCACATGTGTTATAGACTTGGAGTGTGTGAGATCACCACATCTGATAGAGTTGAAACTTGTGAGATCATCACATGTGTGATAGAGTTAAAGTGTGTGAGATCACCACATGTGTTATAGAGTGGAAAAATGTGAGACCATCACATATGTTATAGAGTTGTATCGTGTGAGATACTCAAATGTGTTATAGACTTGGAGTGTTTGAGATCCTCAAATGTGTTATAGACTTGGAGTGTGTGAGATCATCACATGTGTGATAGAGTTGAATCGTGTGAGATCACCACATGTGTTATAGAGTTGAATCGTGTGAGATCACCACATGTGTTATAGAGTTGAAACGTGTGAGATCACCACATGTGTTATAGAGTTGAAATGTGTGAGATCACCACATGTGTTATAGAGTTGAAACGTGTGAGATCACCACTTGTGATTAAACCTTGCTCTTAATTTGTCAGTACACTATCTGCTTGAAATGATCATACATACATAGCAACAGCTCACAAAAATCTAAGAAGGCCTTCTCTCTCACCAATGAAAAAAGATGACATTACCTTGGATATCTTATATCCTGTAATCCTTTCATCATTCTAGATTAATTTATCATAAATGATTCTATATGAAAGCCAAGATCTCCATGACAACATGTCAAGCGGCCAAGGTATGTGGTAAGCATATCATGTTTCATAATGAAAGCTATCATCTTAAATGTTGTGCATACCAAGCAGTATGTGCAGAGGGCAGACAAAAGTGCTTTCACTACAGTCAGACTTCCTTACATGTTAACTGAGGGCAGTAATCATCAATTATAGTTTGACCATGATGGTGTACAGACATTTCTTATTGGACCAAGTTTTCTTATTTCTCAGAACTACTACTGCCAGCATTCATCTGGATATATTGCAAGTTTGGAACACCAGCTGTAATTGGATACTTAACTGCATATTGAATTTAAAAACTAAAACTAAAATAAAATACAAGAACCAAATACACCCTCAACCCTGAATCCCTCTTCCTCTTATATGAAAAATAGCATCATCGCATTTACAGTATCAATAGAGCACCCTCCCAAAACTGATATCATCAATAGCATTCATGCCACTCATTTTAATCATCAATAGCACCACTCTGAATTGAATCATTAAAAATAGTATCATAACTATCAAATCATCAATAGCATCAATCCCATTGTTATAGCATCAATAGCATCAATAGCACCACCAGCCACTATATTTAAACCACCAATGGCAAACCATACATATGAGTCATTGATAGCACCAACACAATCAAATCATGAATAGCACCACTCCATGTGGTATATCATCCATAGGCTCAAAAGCATCTGTGGCCAACAGTCCACTACATTCTAATCTTCAACTATTTCTCTATAAAAAAAAAAATTGTCTCTTCCACGCTAAAATAACCAAAAGCGTTGTCATCACTGTGGACATCTTCAAAGGCCAACAGTTTAAGATGACAGGTTAACTTAAGCCAGTCTTCACCAGCCTATTATAGGAGTTAGTAAATACTAACGCATGAACGTACACTTTGGTAATGGTACAGTACTCTGCAATACCTAATAGGGAACAAAATGCAATTTTTCACAATATGTTAGCTTGATCCTAACATATCCACCAAACAATTTATTGTCTGCAAGAAGTTTCTTCAACTATGACACTGCATAATATAACCATTATGATTTCTACCTCTGAAATGGTAGAGGGGACTCTATTATACAATATTGACAGTATTGTTGATTTGAGTCAATGGTGAGTCAGATTCAAGTCACATATTTCCTTTTACTTGTGACATGACTAGACAAAGGAATTGTTTGTTGATTTGACTTGCAGATAAAAATGACTTGCGACTTCACTTGAATAAAAGCAGTACGACTTGTTAGCAAAATTTGGAAAGAAGTACTATGTGGGTTTGAAACAAAATATTGATATATTTATTTTTGAATTTTGACTCTTACATTACATTTACAAATGAAATGCACAAATGGATTTGACGGGTTAGCATTTTTCAATATCATTTAGCATATTCTATAATATTTTAATCTAAACTATGACCTTAGTATTTGATCTTCAGAAATCATGAAATGACACTAGGATCTCATCTGGCAACCCCTTGACTCCACTAAGTTATAATCAGAAAATAAGATTTTGGAACTTAAAGGGTGTGAAGACTTGCGCAAAAAGAAACGTCTAATGCCGGTAATCTGACCTAGTTTCGAATGAGGTGTAACAGAAGTGTAAGACACCACCATCGATCCCAGAAAATACACACACAGCTTGCTACCGTCGGTAATTAGACACTAGTGTACAGTCAGTACATACAGCTGCGGTCAATACCCACAGCACAGTGTACAACGGTACAGCGATGGACATCTCAGGTCCAGCTAAACTTATCACATTTCATTACTGTCTGCATTTTGTAGCGACACGAACAAACGTCACTTGCAAGCAACGGAAAGTTAACTTTTCAGATGGCCGCACGCGGTTTGGGGCGAGTCTTCAATGCCTTTAAGATATTATACCAATATTCCATACTTCTGGAACAGGATATGACTTGATGGTTCATTAGCTGGTTCCTTTAAAGAGGTAAATATATTTTACTTGTAGCATAAAAAATAATGTATTACCCCTTTTCGGTGGGATATTAAGTATGCAGAGTATTTAAGTTTTTGCCTAACATGTGTAGTGACCTTGAACTTGATTCTCTCATATCACGGTTTCTACATTATTCAAAATATCTCTGCCATTATTCATAATTAATTAACAAAATATTCCTGAGTCAGGACTAGGGAACCCTTTGAGACAGAAACAATTATTCATGGTTCATTACATATTAAGAAACAATATTCAACAGATATCTGTCATATCAAATTTCCACTATTTACGAAAATACATTATGACCATATTATTTCAAGTGTTCCATTTCATTTTACCCATAATGCACCACTTTCTTTATAAACTGTGACATGTTGGGATCAATTATGACACACAAGACTTTGAAATGGCAATTCTTTCTCATAATTCATTACTCTAATTATGAATTAATTAAGTTCCTCATAGCAAGCCTTTTAATATGTGAACAGCATGCAAAACTACCTTCTTCATATTTTGACAAAATATTGCAGAAATTCTCTGCAATTTCCGTGGAAATATTTTCACCAAAAACGGCGCAAAAGCATACCTATTATAACACAGCCTACTTAAAAAGAGCTAAATCAGTTCAAAATTCCTTGGATAAATGTAATTGTGTATAAAACTATCCATTTCTCTAAAGCATTGCATATGCCTCAAAAAAAGGTCACAAAAGAAAAATGAAAGACAATTAATATTCTTACCTTCCAATGTTTCCTTCAATATGCCGTTCCAGGTAAGAATTATGAATCCATAAGAAGCCCCCACACTAGATCATAGTGCTGACCTCTGACCTGCACAAAAAGGTTGATATAATTTAGGGTGACAATATTTTCTCATTCAGGATGTTAAGGGGTATCAGTGAAGTTGCATGACCCCTCATGTAGACATCAGAGAGTAGCCATTACACTATATATATTTAAAAAGAAGGGATGGGAAGCTTGAGGGAATCTCAGTTTAATTGGTGATCTATGTTTTAAAGGGTGTGAAGACTCGCGCACAAAGAAACGTCTCATGCCGGTAATCTGTCCTAGTTTCGAATGAGGTGTAACAGAAGTGTTAGACACCACCATCGATCTCAGAAAATACACACAGCTTGCTACCGTCAGTAATTAGACACTAATGTACAGTCAATACATGCAGATTCGGTCAATACCCACAACACAGTGTACATACATAGCAGCGATGGACATGTCAGGTCTAATTAAAAGATAGCAAGGTATCACTGTCTGCATTTTGTATTGACACAAAAAAAACTTCACTTGCAAGCAACAGAAAGTTAACTTTTTCAGATGGCCGCACGCAGTTTGGGGCGAGTCTTCAATGCCTTTAAAGGAGCATTCCAGATATTCACCATATTAATTTCAAAGGTAAATATCTTGAAAATTGGAAACGTTATAGAAACAATTACTAGCACTCAAATTTGTGTTGTCTTTTTTGGTTCAACCATGATATGTCAAGACCAATCCTCTGCCCACATTGCAATGTCATCTCTTAAGATCTGAGGGGGTAGTTCCAGAACACCCTCTTAACTATCCCATCTTTCTCCCCCACTTCAACTTTCCACTTTTCAACACTTTTGAAAACATAAAATCAGCTGGCAATTCCCCTTCATCAATTCATGGCAGGTTACAGTGATTTCCCAGGAGTGCCAATAACACTAGGCTACAATACCATGTAAGTCTCTTAGGTTTAGTGGTAGGCTATAGATATGCAATGTCTAAATGACAAAAACAAAAGGGATTTAAACCTTCAATCTGGTGTGACTCGAATGGAAGGTAAGAATGACAACATATTTTGCAATCTCATATTTGTGTGGATGAACAAAAGGTTGATGCTAGAAAAAGATTATATTTTTAATCATAATTGATGCTAGATTAATATCTGACTTTAATTACCTTTAGTTTGTCAGTATGAACAAATTTTTCCTCATCTTTATGGACAGTAGCTGTAGACAGATGATGGGCACTTCCTTACATATTGCCTCTGGGTATCAAATGATCTTCACTTTGAAGAAAGTGATGAAAAAGTCTTCGACCCACAAAGAGGTGAAGGAATTTGTTTCCCTTGAAGATATTCCTGTAGAAAATAAGCAACAATTGACAACAAATTGAGTTGAAGATATCTGACCACAAAAATGATAAAAACCATTTTATACACCAAAGTAATAATGGTGAATTTTTCTAAAGAAATTTATTACTATCACTACTAAAGGAGAAGTTTGATTATTCCCTTCAATCAAACAAATTTAAAAGTGGCATTTCAAGTTGAACCTTGTGTTGTTTCAATTTCTTTTGAGTCTGCTATCTTCAAGTTGGTGAACCACAAATTCAAACAATGACATCTTGATCACCTTCTCAAGCCATCGAATTAACCTGTATATGAATCCATACACTATGTACAGTTTGTAACCCACCATGTTCTGTTTGCAAGGTTTGTCAAGATTAAATTTAAAATTAACTCACATTGAAGTTATGACCTTATGCGACTACTGGCACGGAGAGAATTAAGGTTAAGGGTAAGGAAGTTATGATGTGTAGTGAAACATACATTGGTTCTATATACAAAATCAGCACACTGTATCTAAAGAAAACCAAGAGGTGAATGTTGTTAAACACTAACAAACAAAATAAAATAATTGTAGGTCAAGGAGAAGACGTGATGAAAACATAATTTTATAACCATTTACACAGGAACAGTAGAAAGTAGATGCAGAGAAGTAAGAGGGTGAATACATGCATGGTGGAGGGGGTGATGTGGGAGGTCCGTAACTGAGTTTTTCACAAATTTTGGAATCTTTTTATACACAACACAGCAGCTAGTACAGACCAATGCATGTACTGGTCTATCACAGATATAACAGAATGCTGTAGCTACAGACCAATGCATGTACTGATCTATCACACTGATATTACAGAATGCTGTTGCTACAGACCAATGCATGTTCTGTCCTATCACACTGATATTACAGAACTCGGTAGCTACAGATCAATGCATGTTCTGATCCATCTATGTCATGAACAACAACCATCACTACATTAGTAAACAATAAGTGATTTGCTTTTTCAAGATTTGGATTTTTCTATCCCTCAATATCTACAAAGTGGCCAAAGTTTTGGCAAAACATATATTATCATCGATCGTGTCTCTGTTCACAAGCTTTCTTTAATAAGCGGCCTGTACCTCGTTAAACTATCCGATAGCATTTCATTGTAGTATTACTCCTTATTGCTTCATCTCAATCACCTCTAGTCATCTTCAGAAAGAAAAAAATCTTGCTCAAAATTGGAGAGCACTACATCTGACTTAATTATAGCATTTGCTCATCTTATTTTTCACATAACATCTCCTTTTACCTCTCTGGGTCTTTTACCGGCAGTTTGTCCCTCCAGAACATCATCTTCCTGTGCAATTGTTGAACAGTTTTTCCTTCCCATTGTTTGGTCAATCCACAAGTTTTACTCTCAAATTTAAAGGTTGTTCCTCATTTTAAATTCGTACCTAATAAATTGAAGGATGAGAATGGAAATGCTTTTTTTAGTAATTTCCCAATAAATGAATATACATGACTCCTTGTGATTCCCTCCCCTACCCAATGCGATCCCCGGTCCCCTCTCGACACTAACAACATGCTCAGGGATATACTGTACATATACCAATGCTAGAATCATAACTGTAGGATTTAGCTTATATATGGATAGCGCCACCATAAGGAGTCGAGACCAACTATGACAGATCATGTAGCTATGGCACCACAATTTATGTAGTGCACCTCTGCCTGAAAGGTTAACCGTCGCAAAATTAATAGCCCTAATAATGTGACCAACTGTATTGATTTTTTTGGCATTTTCTGAGTCATCACCATCATTCTTTTTGATGCTTGGATGTTGAAAAGGATGAAATAAACTACTGATGGTCTAAAAATCTGGAGGATTGAAGGTGATTTAAGGTATTTTAGAAAATCTCGGGTGAAACAAGAAGATTCCGTTGCAAGAGCTGGCAGATGGGTTGAGGAGCACTATGATAAACTTTGAGTTCTTCTTGCTCAAACTCTAAACGGTCATGGTGGCAAACTGTTGAATGTTTTATGATAGCCCAAGCCATCAGCTATCATATGGTGGGTAGAATGTCAGAAGAAAATTTTTATCTATGCTCTATCGGCCTTGGAAAGTGACGAGTTTAGTGTGCAAGTCAATGGGAGCAATTAATTGTGGTGTGACACCTGTAACATAATGGTAGCATATGCCTATTAATAGCCCCATTGACATTGTGGTCTCTAAGTCTAGATAGAAGTTCTCACTAACTAAACGCTACCCATCACTGGATAGCTGACAATTTGGCCATTCATGGCACCATCAATTTTCCGTATCATGACCTTGCAGATTTTGGGCAATGAGAGCCCGAAGTTTTCGTCATTTTTCAACAAACCTCTTTACTCAGTAGTAAACAATTTTTCGTACGCTGCTCCTGGGAGGGCGACAGGGGTCTAAAATTGCCTCAATTGACCCAATGTTTGCACCACATGTACTTCAACATGCACCCACAGAAAAAAAGATCCTGCTTGATAACGTATCTAAAAAAGAGGTTCTGCTGCTTGTTGGCACTCTTCCTAAAGGAGAACACTTGGGCAGATTGATATAGACTCTAATAGGAATATGCCACCTTAAATAAACCAATGTTACACTTCTTACATGTTGTTTGAGTACCCCCCCCCCCTCCAGTATGTAGTATATGTCTGGCCACCCTATGTGCAATTTTCATTCAAAACTGCATATAGGGTGGCCAGACGTCCCACATTGACCAAGACAGTTCGTCCAGATCGCAACTCCGTGCATTGTCCTCTTGAAGTAGGCTAGGCCTAGTACTAAATAGAACAGCCATAATATTCAAACCCTAGTCAGCCTACCACCGTGGCATTTTCTTGACTTTTGAGGTCTCATTTCTCAGCAATTAAGCATTCTACTACCTTTCTATTACAGATGCCTATAGAGTCTATCCCATAGAACAGCAAAATCAAAAATTAGGCTACAAAAATATTGTCTTGTGGAGTTAGGTCAACTTAAAAGTGCCAAAATATTCCATTTTTGTACTTTTCACTAAAAAATGTGCTATTTTTAGTGATGATCTGTTTTGATTTTATGTCGGTTATGTACATGTGCGATGCTTACAGATGTACCAAAAAAGATGTCCTAATCCTTAATTTGCCATTGCCATGACACCTGACCTTCGTTGTTAAAGTAGGTGCAAAATTTCTCCCTAATTTTGCGTGCATCTGCAGATGAGTGATTTGCGTTGCTTCAGGGAAGGTCAGCAAGACCATTGAAACCAACAGCATGATTTTGATGCCATCCTCCCTCAGTTATTTCCAGTGAATTCACATTCTCCTGGTCAACATCACATTCTTCAACGTATTGTGAATCACTCTCTTTGTTAATGGATGCATCTCGCAAGAAATTGTGAAGTGCACATGAAGCTAGCACTACTTTTTCTGCTGTGCTAGTTTTCACGGTTACAGCCCACGAGACCGAAGGTCCGCGAGACCGAAATTAAAAAAGGTCCGCGACACCAAAGGTCTTCGAGGGTGCAGGAGGGGGTTGCAGGGGGCGAAATCCCCCGCTCCTCTCCCCCCCCACATCACCTGCTGCCCCAAATGAAATATTAGAATACAATATAACTTAATAATTAGATATAGTGATACCCTATTTTAAACAATATTGCCCCCCTTGTCAATCTCTTTGACTCGCTCTGAAGCCCTCCAAAAAAAAGTCTAGTTACGCCTATCGATGGACCATGCATAGACCATCGGTCTCGCGGAACATCGGTCTCGCGGACCACATGTTCGCGGAAATTCGGTCTCGAGGACCTTCGGTCTCGTGGAATTCCCCCGTTTTCACTGCCATTCTGGTATTGAACACTTGGAATCGTAAAGCCAGAATACTAAAAGCATTCTCAGAGACTCTGCGAGCTCTTGATAGCCTATAGTTGAAAATTCTATGTTCCTTATTCAGAGCTCTGGCTGCGAAGGGCTTCATGAGGTATTTTTTTAGCGGAAATGCTTCATCACCAACAATGACATATGGTAGATGGGATTCATTAGTTGGGGGTAAGTTAAGCCCTTCATCTAGGGTGGTGTAAAGTGATGAATCTTTAAAAACACCACCATCACTAACCATTCAATTTTTGCCTACGTCAGCATAAATAAATTTATACTGCGCATCAACCAGAGCTAGCAATACTATGCTAAATGTACCCTTGTAATTGTAAAAATATGATCCACTCTTCAATGGACAGCGAAGGAGTACATGTTTTCCATCCATGGCACCAATGCACTGAGGAAAGTTCCATCGAGAGTGGAAGTTGTCTGCGATACGATTCCATTCAGCTGGAGAGTTTGGTACCTAGAGAAGTAGAAGAACATAATTTGAATTGTAATAGTTGCTGTTTCAATGTAGTTAATATTAACCTTTTATAATTCATTTCAGGATGTGGCTACTACAGTTTCACCTTTGTCGAGGTCTGGTCCTGGAACGGAAGAAAAGGAGGAGGAGACTGTTGATCTTGTAGTTCAAGAACCTCTGTTTGATCACAATCAACCTGGGCCATCCTGTACCGCCATTGAGACAAATAAGAGGTCATCCTCAAAAATACAACCCCCCTCAAAACACTCAAAACAAAAATATGAAAATGACCCCCTTTTACAAGCTGCTTTGAGCATTCTCAATCAACCCACCAAATGTGACGATATTGATGATCTATTTGGTAAGAGTGTCATAGAGGAGCTGAGATTTAATAATAACCAATTTCAGGGCCAAACAATTGGCAAAACTCCTAATTCAGCAAATTCTTGTGAATGCACAGCTGGGTGACAATGATACTGTGGTATCAGAACCTTAAAGGCTCCTCAAATAGTGATCTGTAATTTGTTTTTTGGAAAATGGTTCAAATTGTTTACATTTTTTTCATGAGTAGTGTAACTTCCATATTCATAATGGCATATGTGTTTGTGTGTATGTGTATGTGTGAGGGCATGGTCGTGTTTGTGATACGTTGGTTGTAAATATAGCATCTTAAGGGTGGTAAGCTTTCAGATATCTCACATTTTGTCTGTAGGCGTATCACATTAATTGAGTTAAAGGTCCCCTATTGGTTTGGAAGAGGTCGAAGGTCATTTGTGGTCAGCATTTTACTTTGTTTCTTTAATATATGTTCAAGTGGAAAAATGAGCTTTTTCACTGTGATGCTAAGATCATGTATGTCGTACATCTTTACTACAGTATGTCAGATTATTGGTATGTGGGTAGCCCTTGTTGACTAGTGGTGGTGGATACCTATTGTTTTTCATGGAAGTTCTTTACACTTTTCAGTGTGTCATGAGAAGTAAGACATACATTATATATACGAATATTCGTCATCAATACAGACCTGTCAACCTGTTTGACCCCAAAATGGGGAGAATAACATTTTTCAGGGCCAAAAAATAGGGAGAACAAGGGGAAAATAGGGAGGTTGGTAATTTTCAACTGAAATGATATAAATACTCCTAAATAAGTATAGTCT
>JAIPMN010069582.1:0-10275 GCA_020650975.1 Apostichopus californicus
TCTTGTATAGTTATGCAATGCTATGCACTATTTCTTGTCAGAACATACAAGGATGCATTCAGCTGGTAATAAGGCATATCAAAACTTACGCCCAGAATTGTATGTGTACTCAAGGCTAAGCTGAGGTAATCTGCTAGGAATCAAAATGTTGAAATTCATTAATTGAGTCTTGCTATTTGTTTTGAGTACTATTCAAGTGCCTGGCTTTCTGAAGGTATTTTGTAAATAATTTGACATTAATGCTAGAAGCTAACCACATACTTTGTTCTCTAATGTTTGTGTGAAATCAGACATTACAACAACCAGCTTCTGTGAGAATGCTCTTTATTGCCCTTGAACTTTGCTTCTGTAGTGTTTATGGGATATACTTATAATCTTAATGAAGATATTTATCTTTGCCATCCCTACATCATTCAAACATAAGTAGTCTATTTTTTTGTACCAGATTCAGATTTAGAAATATGAGAGATGGATATTTGTTCAGTTTTGTCTTTTAGATGATAGTATCTTTGTAATGAAGACTACAGTGTCTTATTGTGTTGTAGCTGTAACAGTTTAAAATGATTTAATTTTGGTCCTTATTACAGATTCCACCTGGCTGTTGTTAGTAGAATGTTGTCATCTTGTCTGTGAGAAACTTGTTTCTGATTGGAGGATGGAATACTTTGTATCTCTGACTGCTCTAGAACTCTTGTCTGGTTTGGCTAGAGTCAAAATTCATGTAGAAGGTAAGTCTATTATAGCACTCAGCCAACTGTCATGTGTTGTAGAAAACCCAACTTGAATGGAGGATGGAATACTCTGTATCTCTGACTGCTCTAGAACTCTTGTCTGGGTTGGCTAGAGTCAAAATTCATGTAGAAGGTAAGTCTATTATAGCACTCAGCCAACTGTCATGTGTTGTAGAGAACCCAACTTGAATGGAGGATGGAATACTCTGTATCTTGCTCTAGAACTCTTGTCTTGTTTAGATAGAGTCAAAACCTATGTGGAGAGCAAGTCTGGTGAAAACTTTCAATCATCATCTGCTCTATGAGAAGCTCACCTCTGATTAGTGCAGGGAATACTTGTTTCCTTATTGTTTAATTATTCTAATTTTCTTGTCTGGATTGGCTAGAGTGCTAAGTCTTTTTAGACAGCTCCATGATGACTCTCAGATGACTATAGCATAGAACCCAACATAGTATCTCTGTTGACTATGTTTCATGGGTAAATTCACCTGTACTTGAAGGTAAAATATCTTATCACCACTTAAGTGATGAGAAAAAAACTCCTGAAAGGTAAATATCTTATCACCACTTTAGCCATGAGAAGCAAACTCCTAAAATCCTCTCCTTTCTCCTTTTCGTCTAGATCCTTTGGAGTTGAAGAAGATAGTTAAGTCGATATCGTACCTGATAGAACATCAGTGTAGCTGGCCATCCATGTACCACTCTAGGGATCTACACTCTGTTATTGTAACAGCCTACCATTGCCTAACTGTCTGGCTCTTAGAACACAGTGATTTACTTATGGACAGGGTCAGTTCAATAATGTAGCTACAGTTAAAAACAGAGTGTCAAGTGTATATTTTATGTTATGTTAATATATTATGTTATGACTTTAAACATACTTTTTGGGGGGATATGCAAGTATTTCAAATGTCAGTTTTAGCATTTGTAAAATATATGATGGTACCAGAAGTTATGAGTAGGTATGCCATGTGATCATAATCTCAGCATGACAACTAAGAATTTTAACAGTAAGGTAATGGAGATGAGCAGTTTCTGAATAGCTATACTAGATGTACTTGTGAGATGTAGATAAGCCCTATATCTGACAGTTATACTAGACATTGGATAATATGTATTTGCTTTGTCTCTCGATTTCCATTGATCCATGACATTTAAATACCATTGTCCAAGGGTAAGGGTTACTTGTTAAGGAGTGCCAACACATTGGTGGTTTATTGACTGGTAAAGTGTGGTTATGTTATTATTTCCTTTCTGTGCAGGAATGTCTCTACTGTGTTGTGTGTTTATGTTATTTATTTCTTTTTCATTCAGGAATGTCTCCACTGTGTGTTGGAGGTAGTTGAGCTGGGTATATCTGGTAGTAAATCTCAAGTACCTACCTCAGCCACTCCAGAGATGAAACACACCAAGCAATCCAAACCAGCCTCAATGAGAGTAAGAGAAGCTGCAGAAGGTGTGCTGTCTAATGTATTGAACCATGTGGTGAGTACAGCAAGGTTTCCTCCTCCCCCCACCCAATCCCCCCACCCACCCCGAACTCGGGATGGTGTGAAGAGACCATATTGGGCCCAAAATGATATGTAGATTGGTAGAAGAACTTGGAAACTCATAAGTGAGAATCTGACTACAACTAAACCATCTGTGGAATTTGTAAAATGTATATAGTCACTTATTGTGATCTCCAATATACAATGCATACTGTTTACATTTTAACTCATCCTCCTGTTTCTAAGGTCACTCATTAACACCAGGAAGGGAGGGGGAGTGGTCCAGAGGGGGGGGGGGTCTGTCAGTAGATCTATCAAGTGAAGATTATATCCAAGGAAGGGAAACAGTATGCCTTTGGACCAACTAACCATCTATGAAACTTGCTGCATTGACAAAGCTCAGCGGCTCTCCTACTGTCTTAGATATTTCTGGTTCGCTGAACAGCGTTTTAAGAAATGCAGGATTCTTTGAAAACATAGAACTGTCTACAGACATCTTTGTGTATCATTTTACTTGATGAGTATTGTTTGGACTCTGTTTGACCCTTCTTTGATGGTCCCTCTTGTGAAGACATTTCTTTACTGGTGACATTTCCTAGGGCACAGTTCCTTCATTGCATTCTCCCTCCCAGTTCACAGATCAGTATTTTACCAAGATTATTATATTTAATGGTGGTTTGTTTAATACAGGGTACCTTTCCATCTCCATGTGGTCCCACCTCAATAGTCTCCCTCCTGGATGAGGAAACACTGCTCTCCTACCTTGACTACACTCGGAGTGACCAAGCCAAATTCAGGTACTTTGTCTTTGAGAACACCACCCTGGTAGCCATTTTGGAGGAACATCTTGGTGAAACTGAAGGTGAGATACATCTCTATTTGACATTGCAATAACTCCAAGTACTGTGAAAACTTCCATGACGAAATGGTTACCTCTATGACTATATTCTACAGTAACTATCCTCCTGTCTTACATGGTACCATAACTACGTTCACGTCTTACACGGTACATGGCTACCTCCATGACTGCATGGTAGCATGCCTGCAACCATTGCTTCATGGTACCATAAATATCTACATGGTACATGGCTACCTCCATGACTGCCTCCATGACTACATGGTAGCATGCCTACTCTATTGCTACATAGTACCACAACTGTCTTCATGTCTAACATGGTACATGGCTACCTCCACAACTGCATGGTAGCATGCCTACTACCATTGCTACATGGTACCATAACTGTCTTTTATGTCTTACATGGTACATGGCTACCTCCATGACTGCATGGTAGCATGCCTACTACCATTGCTACATAGTACCATAACTGTCTTACATGGTACATGGCTACCTCCACAACTGCATGGTAGCATGCCTACTACCATTGCTACATAGTACCATAACTGTCTTACATGGTACATGGCTACCTCCATGACTGCATGGTAGCATGCCTACCATCATTGCTGCATGGTACCATGCCTACCATCATTGCTGCATGATACCATAAATGGCTACCTCCACAACTGCATGGTAGCATGCCTACTACCATTGCTACATGGTACCATAACTATTGTGGTACAATGCCTTACTACACGTTGCTTTGCTATGACCATGATGTTTAACACTTTTGACTACATAACCATAACATTTCTACCATCTTATAATATAAAGGAATTCATACAAATCAAAGCTGCTATGCAAATGTTAATCGCTC
Source organism: Apostichopus californicus (assembly GCA_020650975.1). Lineage (NCBI taxonomy): Eukaryota > Metazoa > Echinodermata > Holothuroidea > Aspidochirotida > Stichopodidae > Apostichopus > Apostichopus californicus. The sequence goes on from JAIPMN010069582.1 coordinate 3,934, forward strand.
AGGTATTCCCTCTTTCCATCCCTTGGTTTTGTATTGTTTGTGTTTCAGTGTTGTCCCCAACGATTGTCATGGTGATAAGAGGTCCAGGTGGAAGAACTGTGTGGTCATTACGGCATAAACATTGTTCAAGAATGGATCAGGTATGTACATGTAGATATATGCTTATGAAGCTAATTCACATCAAATAAAATGAACCGCCGTTGTTACTTAGCTTTATAAATCCGTCAATGGATGAAGTACAGGTTTGACTTGTAACTCAGGTTCAATGTATCCGTTACACTGTGCATTAGTAAAATTTTTCTGTTTAATGTAGTGCATACATGCATGCTAAGATATTCCGGGTATCACCTAGTGGAAAACCAAGAAGACCATTTTCATTCAAGTATTAATTTGTGAGTATCTTAAGTTGTTCAACCAAAGTGAAGCTTCCAGCCTTTTTGTTTTTACTCTGTTGTACTTATTAATATAGCTTTAACATCTGTTGCCATCAATACTTTTTTTGTGTTGTATTTAATGATCAACAGATGGCCACAAGGAATTGTGATACTACTGTGATAGACCAGTCATTTCTCTGATAAGATGAAACAAAACCTTTCTAAATCAAAATAAAGAACATGAAGACTAATGAAATCACAGTTATTTCTTGTTTCTAAGGTAGACATTTTTTCTGTGAGATTCTGATTTTTTTTTCACAGGAGGATGGTGGCTGTAGTCTACATTATCCTAACCATCCAGAACCCAAAGAGGATGTTGGAACTCATCATGACTTCAGAGTTAGAAACTTTCCACCTTCAGTTGAGATGGCACCTCTGACAAAGGGGTAAGTCCAAGAGAGAGGCAGCGAAATGAAATGCATGAAAAGACACTTGTATCGAGAAAGACTCGGTACAAAGATAGTAACATCATAGGATGCCAATATGGGTAAATCCTGAAAGATTCACTAAATAATCTGGTTTATCTTGTATATTTTGCTAAAGCGTTGGTGTATTATTTATTAGCTATTATTAAGTGGTATTTGTTTTGCTCTCGGTTTATTGCATGTTTGAATTCTTTCAAAGATGGTACTCTGCTTTCAAAATTGATGCTCTTGGCTAAAACAAATTTCTTCTTCAATCCCAGTGACAAGAGCATTCCTCTCTTACAAGACATCGAAACACCGACATTGAACGCGGACCATGACATAATCGCTGGTCTGATCGACAAGCAGATAGAGTACGAGGAGTTTACCAGAGAGAAGGCGTCAGAAGAGATTGAGAATGCCGGATATCCAAACAGACACATGGAGGCCAAACCACCTCGACCCAAGGAAGACTTCAGCCCTGCTCGGCTACTGCTGTCACACCTCGGATACCTCAGTCTAGATAACTTAATGGTTAGTGTGATGAATGTTGAAACCAGCTCTGCGGTCCGTTGTCATGACTGAAAATGCAGCTTCTTGCAATTGGTCGGCAATATCACCTGCCGAGGTTTGCTAAGAAATAAAATTGCAATCAATCAAACTAAGTCACTACTGTGAAGGTTTTTCACAAAGTGAACATTAATGAGCAAGTTATTGATGATTCCAACCGGTTCTCAACATCGGTGATCTCCAATCACGCCCTAAATCAACAAAGGTTGTGTTATATCGGTCCTTTTCTTGTTCCGAAAACTTGACAAGCTAGAGTCTCTGAAGTCACTGAGAATTCCTTTGAGGAATCTCTGATGGACACTTCAGGGCAAACTACCTGCACATTCCCAAAGTCACACATAGTGTGACATATTTGAGCTAACACACAGTTTTTACCAATCATAACTGGTGCACATTCCCAAAGTCACACATAGTGACATATTTGAGCTAACACACAGTTTTTACCACTCATAACTGGTGCAAGCGCCGAAATGTTGCCCACCGTTTATTTGGCAAGTTTACAAACGTCTACATGCATATTTTCACAACTAGTACATAGATATGTTACACAGGCCTTGAGAGATCTGTGAACAGTATAGATCACACGCATTAGTACTACCTAGAGTCGTATCTACGGCTCAGTTAGAACCGAAATGACAGCATCCTCTGCTCAAACATTGAAGATCCCCCATTCATGGCCCATATTTTATGGCCCATATTTCATGGCCCTATTCATGGCCCATATCCTTTATCATCTTACAGTAGCATTGATTACTTGTAAAGAATTTAAAACTATCCACTTTCACTTCATTAGTTGAAAACAACTTTGACTAGTCTACCTTTTTTAGCTACATTGTTAGGGAATTTTATTTTGATCGATAAATGTATCAAAATCAGCTCAAAACCTTGCTTTAACAGATTCATTTACATTGCAGCACATTAAACAACATGTAGTATTAGTGCATAGCTATGATAATGTTGTGTGGACCATGCAGATGATGATACATGTCACTGATTATGTAAACTAAAGAAATTATAAATGTTTGGCACATTTCGACCAAAATTGAAATAACTGATTAATTGCTTAAGAACTAATTCACAATTTTGGCTAAATGGTCTTTCAATTCAATTTAAACCGTGTGAAAGTTTTGTTTTCGAAAGGATGTTAAGAGTTCAGTGACCTAAGGACAAAAGAACATTTTTTAAAGTTATTATTGACGCAGAAATATCAGACTATTTGTACCCGTAGCTTTTTTTGTTAGAGTAATGTTTCTGACCCTGTAAGGACTGCCAGAATATCAATTTCAAAATTACCAATTTGGTATGTTTATCTGATTCAGAGAAAACAGTCCAGAAAGACAGCTTTGATCATGAGCAGTGTTACCAGGTGACTTTACATGTGTTGTTGTATAATTTAACTGTAAACATTTTTCAGCCCTCGAGGGGTATTGCCCCTCAGCCTCATCCACCTGACTGCTCTGGTGGTCTTGGTTGCATCACTGGAAGAACCTAATAATGTTCCTTCTTTCATCATCAGGAAGACCCCAGTAGCCCCCTTCCTCCAGCCTTGGTTTCCCTTGATTGTACATCTATGGTGTTCCCATCCGACCTGAAGATTCTAGACTCTATTTCCAGTCGTACTTTTGATACTGTGTTTATATTTTATATGAAGTCGGGTCAGCGTTCAGCCAGCGACATTCTGGGTAATGTGGTAAGGGATAACATGAATTATACATATGTTTATAATTGACATAAGCTTTAGTGAGTAAATTTGGTGCATAGTTGTATAAATACAATAATTTTGATATTGCTTGATAAATAAATTTGTATCTTCCAAAATCAAGAGATTGAAAAACTAATTAAATAGATGTTGCTGTTTGTAGATAGAGAGTAACTATACATAATAGTATTATCATGAAAGTCTTCCAGCATATGTAGCATGTCCTATTCCAAATCACAATATATTCAGCTGCTGAATATGTATATAGTTAATTTACATCTTTGTGAATTTGAATATTCATGAACTTTCTTTTTCTGATTGAAAAAAACACCAGGAATAGCAATAGTTTAACTTATTTGTATGGTAACAATACAGAACACCCTCAAATGTACCTAGCTGTACTTCCTGTGACTCAATGTGATTCAAGTTATTCAGCACTAAAAAATACCGCCTAGCACTGTCTTAAAAATCGTGAATCCCGCCCAGCACTATTTTCATCTAAAATCCTGACATTCCTAACAATATATTCAACATAAATTGGGCCTAGCCTATGCCAAAATCATACAGACTAATAATGCATCAGTTACGCATGAGAGAAACATTACTTACGGCTCTCAATCGGTCCCTTGTAAAATCTTTATGAAACAAACTAATAACTTTTACCAGGTACGTAATATATTTCACTAAAAAAAAATTTAAAAATGTAAATTGTTAGCAAAACTAGCACTTGTGTATGTGCTTAAAAAGCTACACAAGTGCCAGCATTTGGCATCTGAGCACCTTCAAAAATCGAAAAGGGGACACCCCTCCCCCCTTATACCCCTCCCCCAGGACGACGATCAGTATACCCGGCACTCAGGAAATCCTGGGCACATCCCTGCTTGAGTGATTATGTAAAATGTTCTCTCTCTCTCTCTGCTTTACAGAATAGTAAACATCTTGTGAATAGTCAGTTTTTGGAGTTCTTGCACTCTTTGGGCTGGCCAGTGGTCATCGGTGAGCACCCTGGATGGACTGGTAACATGATGACAAGCTGGAAAGTGGACCTTGATAGTCATGGTTAGTAGAGGAGTAGTGGAAACTCTAAAATAATTAAATGGTATGAATATGACTGAATATGTTGGTAAAACAAACATAAGCGAGCTGTTTTATGATATTTGTTTTTAATTTTTTTCTTAATAATATAAAATAGCAATTTCATGAGGTTATTGTGATTACCCAAGCAACAAATTTTTTGTGTAAGCATTATTGAAAATTTATTTTGTAACTATAGAAGAGGTGGATTCAATTATTTGATGTTAGACTTACTATAAGTCATTGGTTTACTCACCTCAGGTATATCCAAGAAGACAATCCTACAATGTTTTGAATTTATTGCTAATATTAGATGATATGATTGTCTTTGTCTGTTTCCTGTGTCACACAACCATTGTAAAGTGTGACATGTTGATATTTGATTAAAAAAATTTGATAAAAATAATTGAACATTTGATTCAAAAATTTCAATTAATATGTCTGATTATTTCAGTTGATTTATTTTTGGTTGTCTCGATGTTATTTTCCATTTTATTATTCTTCTATGTTTTTTTTGTTTGTTTTACTTACATCTGGAATTTAGATTCATCTGAGAAGAAGGAGCTTTCTCACGGTGGCAGTCTGTACAATGGGAGGAAGCAAGTATTGTACTTTGCTGATGCTCTGTCAGAGGTTGCCTTTGTTGTCCCTAATTTACCAGAAGCAAAGACATCCAGTAGTGAAACTTGTGAGTGTGCACCCCCACTCCCCCCCCCTGCTGGGAATATCAAGAACTTTCACATGCTTGATTTCGGGCTGCATATAACTGCACATGGCTGATAACATTGTGTTTCTGCAATGGCAAATCCATGGGATTAAAAAAGTTGAGAAACTGATAAATATTTAGGAAGTTTATAATTGGGGGTATCGGGATGGAGGGGGGGGTTAGAATTCTTGTAGAAGTTCAACCATGAGTGACCATTCTTTAACTATCTAGCATATTTGGTGTCATTACTGTTGATTTTTATAATCATCTGATGATGGACCAAAGTACACATTTGGATGTCTACATTTGTGAAGATATTTTTTTCTCTTTATCCGCAGCCAAGAGAGATTCCTTCATATCTGAGGACAGCATAGATTCATCGACATCTTCTATCGGCCTGCCTCTTCCTCCTCTTGCCTCCAATAATAACAACAAAGATGACAGTCCCCGGAAGTCTGCCGGATCGGACACTAGGAAGACGTCGACCAAGGGGGGGCCGTTCACCTTTCCAGATATGAAAGTGATCGTCGTTTGGGTGGAAAACTTTGATGACTGCAAACATTTCCCTCTTGGTAAGGAGACTTTGTCGGTGGTCTATACCCAAATTCAGTGATATTATCACAATAACAGAATACAATTTGGATCACATGTAGTTTCTCCTTGGTTTAATCCAATAATAACGCTACAGTTTTTGGTAAAGGTTGAAAGTTACTTGAGGTCAACTCAATTCAGAAAGTTTTGCTGACATGTTAGTTAACTATATAAGTGAGGGAACTTAATTTCTTTTACAAACTAAATTTCTAACAAGTTTTCAATAAATGTCTTTCCTATGGAGAATATTCTCTTGTTATGATTTCCTTCCCAGGTCAATTCAATTTCTGAAATTATTGTTGACATGTTAGCTCCAAAATAAGAGAATTAAAATAAACTTAATAGCTAAGGGAATTTTAATTTCTAATACAAAACTAAGTTTCTAACATGTTTTCAATAAGTGTCCTTTCTGTGGAGACTACACTCTTGTTATGATTTCCTTTGCAGGTGATATTCTTCCAGAGACCAACACTGGTACAGAGGAGTTCCTTGCTGCCAGCCTGTCTTCTATGCCAAAACCAAGTGAAGCAGGAATCATGGTCATCTTCATCCATGCTCTGCGTAGCGGGCTGTATAGAGTTGCAATGCAAAGCAGGTAAACAGAGTGAGAATTGTGTATGGTTGGACTGTATAGCAGACATGCTCTGCGTAGCGGGCTGTATAGAGTGGCAATGCAAAGCAGGTAAATAGAGTGAGAATTGTGTATGGTTGGACTGTATAGCAGACATGCTCTGCGTAGCGGGCTGTATAGAGTTGCAATGCAAAGCAGGTAAACAGAGTGAGAATTGTGTATGGTTGGACTGTATAGCAGACATGCTCTGCGTAGCGGGCTGTATAGAGTTGCAATGCAAAGCAGGTAAACAG
>JAIPMN010070119.1:0-14990 GCA_020650975.1 Apostichopus californicus
CAGGTGGGGGGGAATATTTCCTAGGAATAATGCCCCCCCGGGGGGGAAATTTTCCTAGGAAATCTCCACCCGGGGGGGAAAATTTCCTAGAAAATATTCCCCCGGGGGGGAATATTTTCAGGGGGGAAAAAATCCTGTCACACCTGTGTCAATTTTTGAGGTGTCCTTTTTCCGTAATGCGAGTTACCGATATTTGGAAGCGCACCATACATTAAGGCGAACAGAATTATAATTCTTGATAATTTCATATTGTAGCTATGAATGTTGTATATAACACCACAGGAAATTGAGGAGTTACACTCACCCATATTCAAGCCACAGCACTTGGATTATAAAAAAACAGCAAAAAGTGTAATGCGAGTTCCCATGGAATTGCCCAGTTCTTATAAGCTATACTATCCTTGTATAACATTGCATCTTATAAATTGAGCTGTATCCTTCATATGTGGTAGATTTGGAATGTTTACATAAACTGTTTATCCTCACTTCATCACTAAGGAAGCACAGATTGGACATGCACATTGAAAGCTTTATTACACACACTGCCAAACCATAAAAGTCTGAAAAGGAGAGTTTTACACACTTGCTACCATCTTACCAAAATGTAAAAACAAAAAAGTTGTGTTTTATGAGATGTAATAAATTACAAAAGATTTAAAATTCCGAAAGTTCTCATTTTTAATGTATGGTTGAACTTTATTGACAAAAAGTCAAAAAGTCTGAAAATTAACATAATTACAGTTTTGATGAGATAATCTCTTTATATGTGCAAACCTGTAACAATCTGGAAATTACTATTTTGAAAAGATTTTCTAAGTGTATAAGACGACAATAATCTGAAAATTGCAGTTTTGCGGAGATGCGTTAAGTGGGTAAGATTGTACAAGTATGTAAATTACCGTTTGGTACACTTGCCAACATCTTGACAACCAACCACAAATCCAAAACTTGTTGTAGACTCACTACTTCTTGTCAAAATGTCCACCAAATGTACTTTGCCATCCACAGATTTTTTCCACTTCAATTGCCATGATGACATTGACTAACTTTGCCGTGGCCAGATGCATCTATTAAATGTCATCACATTTGGGTAAAATTGTACTTCCACATTTGGATGTGGTTGTTACTTCCAGATGCAGAAACTGCCAGCACTTTTATTAAACTACTATTTTAATGGATTACCTTAAACTGGTATTTAATTTAAAATAAAGTATCTGCGTATATCTATAGATTTTTGCTTTAAAGCAAAGTTTTTTATTCAAGTACTAATCGAAATAATTATGTATTCCTGTTATCTGAGATGGATTACTGTACCTCCGATTTGAGTTATGTTTTAAGGAACATCCTTTACCAAAGATAAATTGGTTACAGTCGAGAAAGATGTGACAGGTTAATGCTGCAATTACAGAAATTACTTTTATATAGAATAATTGGTATTAGTTTCATTTCTTTATGAACATCAGACAGATCTTTCTTCCATCTATAGTTTTTCTAGAGGAATTTGCTTTTCTCAATATAGTTATTTTGTGTTAAATAAGCATCGCAAGTTAACAAGAAGCAATCGTCTCAATATTATAGATTTTAAAACAAGTGTGAGAGCAAGAACAGCATGCTTGAGGAATGTGTACACTACTTAAACAGGGGAAATGATTAATATGTGTAGGCGCAATCCTTATAAAAAAAAGGCAATTAGCGCCTGCATTTTGGATTGTGTTTTTCCAAATGCCTACTTTTGTCACTGTGGTATGTAAGAGATCACACTTGGATCAGCCAGGCCCATTGGAACTTCATCAGAGACATAGGTGCAGTAAAGAATATGTAAATAGACAATGGCTGGTAGATTGGAATCAAAAATGTGAAATGCAATTCTATAAAGTTCTTGGTTAAGTTTTTCACTAACAAATGTTGGATTTGATGAGTGACAATACACATTCAGCATAGTGACGGTGCAGCTTATGAACATTTTACTATATAGTAAGATAATTTAATATTATGTCAGCTGCATAATCATAACTTACATCTTTGCATGATCTTTCATAACATCAGCTTGTCCAGCTTATCGATGGGGCCCAGATGATTGTGATGGTATATGTGATAACTGCTATAACGGAGGCATTTGTGATGAGAACAGTGGAAAATGCATTTGTGCGCCTGGATTCAATGGAACAAATTGTGAAGAAGGTAACAGTTTTCTGCATGATTCACTGCTGGGAAATATATATCTGCATATATTCATTACAGAGAAGGATTCTAAATAAAGTGACTTTTAAAATCATAAATGTATATAACATTTGTACAAGTTCACTGGTAATTCACTCCACTTTTGATTTAAAACAAATGACGTTACTAAAGGGAATCAAGCAATGGCTCGAGTCTACTGTTTCAAAAGCTTTTTAGACCTTCTATCTTGCACGTAAAGGCCTTATGCAGATCGTGTCTTTTCTGTCGCGGCGCTTTCTCTTTGGAACGAACTCCCATTTCACGTTCTTGACTCTCCCTTACTCTCTATTTCAACTTAAAACATTTTTGTTTGATTCCTACTTTCTTTTTATCCTTTGTTTCCCTAGTCTCTTTCCTACTTTGTAAAGCGCATTGAAATGCTGTATTAAGCGCAATATAAATATGATATATAAATATTATTAAAGGTATGCTGTTGGTATTTCGAAACGTTTGCTACCATATCTGCAGATTAGAGGGGGGTTCAAAATGGTGATGTTTGAGGCTATATGTTCACAAATGTTAAACCTCAAGTGTATGCCCTTGACAAATTTAATTGTGTGATTTGAGTGGACTCACTTTAAACTTCTAATTGAGACAGTTATAGTCTTGTTAGCCATTGCATGCTGTTTGTGTTTTGTCTTTTTAATCCAAATTATATACTTGGATACGTTCAGGTAGTATTAATTTACCTGGAGTATCAAGAATGGTTTAATCACATCCTATTTTGTAGACAAATCCTTATAACTTTTATTATTTCAACAACATTCACAAACTAATCTCACAAATGCAAAATTACAACATAAACCAATATCCTTGATTGTACCACAGCCTGTTGATGATTCTGAGATAAGTGTCAGCAAAATTAGCATATCTCATTCAATTAAGTTTCCTTGAACTGTAGTTTACACCAAATATCAATTAAATTCAGTCATTCATACCCAACATATTTGTAATTAGGCTGCATATAAAAGTTTCCTTGATCATCATATATGGATATTGTCAGTGAAATACATGAAAGGGTGCATGTACCATATTTTGTTATTTTAAAATAATTTCCTAATGTGTTCATGACACAATTTTACTAGCCCCTTTATATGACTTTGTTGAATACATTTGAAGTATTTATTACCTTTGACAATAAACCTTTGCACTCATTATTCCTGTTCCTTTGCTTTTAAACAATGTATTGTTCTGCACTTGACTATAAACATGCAGCTTCTGTGTTGACTGGTAACTAATGAAGTTGTATGCCCTTTTGGAAACAGCACTGAGTTAGATATGTTTCTCACGTGACTATAGGGCGGCATTTTATTAATTAATTTATATTTTTCTGTTAGGTTGTGGAGGTAACAGATATGGAGACACATGTGAAAGGAGATGTTCTAGCGGTGCTGGTGCTGGCGCTGGCAGTTGCAGCAAATTCCTCTTCTGCCTCGCCCATCCATATGGCTGTAGCTGTAATACAGGATGGAAGGGGTTGGACTGCCTTACTGGTAGAGCTTTACTTTAGTATTTGAATATAGTTTCCTATCCATGTTGTTTTTGTAAAGGTTTTATCATTCCTACTTTATATTGTAATTTAGGGATGTATGGGTTTTGGAATTTAAATTATGGTCGGATACTGGATTCAGCCCAAAAAATCAATTTACCAGATTTTGGAAATTGACATAATCCAACAGTTTCTGTGATTGATAGGTCAAGAACTGTCAAGATTTGTGGTGTGGGGTGGGGGGGGGGGTAGGTGCGGGTGGGGATGTAATTGGAAAATTCTCCATACTGCTTTATTCCTAATCATGTTATTCAGTAAGTGAAGTTTAACAGAGTTATTTTAGTTTTAATTGACTTTGAACAGAATCACTATTGTTAGAACCCTACTACTTATAAGGCTTCAAGGTAAACCCCACAAATATAGTCTGGCATTCTCTAAGGCATTTGTCCTATAAACAAGACATTTCAGGACAACTTATTGCACAGTGCACTGCAAGATGCCACTGAAGAGAACCACAGCTGGACATTTTCAATAAAAACACAACAAATTCTTATTAATTTCTAAACTTCCATGACAAGGCTGTAAATTTCCTTCCAGAGTTATATTATATCAAATAAGAAAATATGGTGTAATATGGGTTTGAAGTATCCATTATTGAAAGTCTGTATTAATTGGGATAACATTTTGGGTGGGAGCCAAAACTGGTCAACCACAAACTTGAATTTTGATGTTAGTTGAATAGGAATTATTCACTTTTGGTTTGTAGCATAATTAATTGAAGCTTTTAAACTAAATAAGATATACTCACAGAAATTTGGTCAAAATTCAATCCGGTGCATTTTGAGACACAGGAAAATTGCTGTTATTTATACGTGAAACCCCCCAAACTATCAACATATACCCTTAACCCCTAAACCTTACATTAAAGAAAACAATTGCCAAGCTATAAATGATGGGCAACATTTCTAACTCCAGCAAGTTACATGTTCATAGTAAAACACTGACAAAGTATTAGAATAGGTATAATCCTCCTGAGAAATTCAGGATGAAGTTTTCTTCTCTTTTAACATATTTTGATATTATATGTATACTAAAATTTTGTAAGAGAAAGAATCACTTAACTTGCTTATACTATTTCTAATAGATTTATGTTGACCAATTTTCAAACATTGAAATTGCATTAATAAATTATGTTTAAACTAGAAAGTGGCTTCTCTTTTTTAACTCAGTAAACAAAGAGAGAAAGGATATGGTCATTTCATATCACAAAATGTAATGTTCATTGTAGTGTGCTGAAGACTGATTTTTAAGAATTTAATGTTAAGGACTGTGTCAACATTAAAGTTACCCTTCTAAGTCTCTGGAAGTACAGTTGGTTCTGTGACACAGACTAAAAGCAAGCAGGCAGACCCTCAGTGGCTTAAGCATTGATCAGGTTTAGTTGGAACTTCAAAACAGCTTTGGTTTTTTAACAAATTTATAGTGGATACTATAGCTTGCCAAAGTACAATGTATGATATTTAGATAATTATTTAACTATTAAAAGATAATTTGGTAAATTATTTTACTCCATTGTGAGTGACATCTGATCTGGCATTTTTTTCTGTTAATAGAATTGACACTGATACCAGACCAATTGTCTGGTTCTGTCCATCAAGTGTGTCAGGTAGTTGTTATAACTTTTATGTTATTATTAACTTGTGAAGTATGCTAGTGTGAATAAACTTCATTCTTCGTGTTACTTTTTGCAAGCTCAATATAAAATTTCCATCAGTTCAAACTTCATTTAAAGAAGCAAGTTCTTTACGTTGCCATCAGCATGTACTTCAGGAACCTATGGAGCCAGCTGCCTACAGACGTGTCACTGTCAGTCTGGTCAGTGTAACAGATATACAGGAGTCTGTACAGGATCACCACCAGGATGTAGTAGTGGATGGACAGGGACTAATTGTCAGGGTAAGTACTGTTACTTGCTAGCATATGGGGCTTTGCATGCTAGACCCACCCAGAGCTCTGAAATATGATATTCCACAGAGTAAAATAAGATAAATTCCCCTTCCTGACATGTATTCATATTCTTCCAAATTCAACGTGGCCAAGAACTATCTGAAAATGCGGCGCCTCTGTACCTAGCCTATACGGTGTACAAAATCTCTCAAAAAGCCCTTAAAACAAAACAACTATAAAAATGGTATGCATGAAGCTATAATTGCAACTACAGAACTTCCGATTATTACAAATCTGTAGGTAAATTGTAAAATAATTCTATGTAACAGAGTAACCCGCTTCATTTACTAAATATGGTTGATTTCTTTGTGATATATAAATGTGTAATCAAGGAACCTATGGAGCAAGCTGCCTACAAAGTTTTCACTGTCAGTCTGAACAGTGTAGCAGATTTACAGGAGTTTGGATCACCACCAGGCTGTAGAAGTGGATGGACGGGGACTTATTGTCAGCAACGTGGGTTGAAAAAAATAAACTTTGTTACAAGGGAAAGATTGAGCTAACTGTATATCAACGTTAATCAATCATTGCATTTATGGTAAAGTACTTCATGTAACAGAATTACTTGCTTCATTTACTAATATATTGATTTCTTTGTTACATTTTAGAGTGTGACCAAGGAACCTTTGGAGCTAGCTGTGTACAGACCTGTCACTGCCAGTCTGGTCAGTGTGACACTTATACAGGAGTCTGTACAGGATCACCAACAGACTGTAGTAGTGGATGGACAGGGACTAATTGTCAGGGTTAGAACTTAAACTTGCAGGGTATTCATCTGACATTGGTCTTTGCATTATATTAAATGTAAACAATGTAACCTAGGTTTAAAAAAAGTTGTCACTATATTTACCTATTTCTTACATCAGAATTTTTTGAAGAAAAATTTGGAATATATTGCTGACAGCATGTCACTGTCGCTCTGCAAAATGTAACAGATATACAAGGCAGTACACATGAACTCCAACAGGATGTACTAATGGATGGAAAGGGAGTGGTTGTCAAGCTAAGTGTATTGTTACCTGATTAATTATCCATCCAAACTTGCATTTAACATCTTTGTATGCAACTTAATAATGGATCCTAATTTCAGATACATGTTTGACAACTTCTGTTATTGATTCACTACTTATTTGTTATATTAGAATGTGTTGCAGGAAAGTTTGGAACGAATTGTCAACATACCTGTCACTGTAGCTCTGAAGAATGTAACATAGATACAGGACATTGCACAGGAACTCCAACAGGCTGTACTGATGGATGGAGAGGGAGCAGTTGTCAACAAGGTAAGTTGGGTAAAATGTACATTCATGACAATGGGGTGATGTAGCATCTGCAGTATCAAAATATATGAATAAAACTATTTGATATTAAAGATGAAAATATCTTCAATGAAACATTAGTATACTTGGAATTTTAATGACTAGTCATTGGCAACTTTGGATACAGAGATTGTCACTTTGGACAGCAATTCATTTACTTGTTTGGGCATGAGGAATGGAATTTGCTGGAAAGAAAAAAAATCCACCATCTGTGTCTGCTTGTATGTTTAATAAAGATAGTTAATTATGTTTTCATTATAAGTTATAGGGTTTTATATTTATTTGCATACTGTCTGTTGTTTTTTAATGTCTCTTAGCGTAGTTTTGTATTCGTTTTGATATCTTGTTCTATATTTACAACCGTTTTTATTTAGTTCTATGTATTTTCTTCTACATTTAATATCGGAGTATGTTGCTGTATTAACTGTATAAGTTGCATTTCTTTGTTGCACATACGGTGTGATCAAGGAACCTATGGAGCCAGCTGCCTACAGACATGTCACTGCCAGTCTCGTAAGTGTGACAGATATACAGGAGTCTGTACAGGATCACCATTAGACTGTAGTAGTGGATGGACAGGGACTAATTGTCAGCAACGTGGGTTGAAAAAATAAACTTTGTTACAAGGGAAAGATTGAGCTTATCAAAGTTTATCAATCATTGCATTTATGGTAAAGTACTTCATGTAACAGAGTTAATTGCTTCATTTATTAATATATGGATTTCGTTGTTACATTTTAGAGTGTGACCAAGGAACCTTTGGAGCTAGCTGCCTACAGACCTGTCACTGTCAGTCTGATGAGTGTGACAGATATACAGGAGTCTGTACAGGATCACCATTAGACTGTAGTAGTGGATGGACAGGGACTAATTGTCAGCAACTTGGGTTGAAAAAAGTTAACTTGGTTACAAGGGAAAGATTGAGCTTAACTGTATATCAAAGTTTATCAATCATTGCATTTATGGTAAAGTACTTCATGTAACAGAGTAAATTGCTTCATTTTATTAATATATTGATTTCTTTGTTACATGTTAGAGTGTGACCAAGGAACCTTTGGAGCTAGCTGTGTACAGACCTGTCACTGTCAGTCTGATGAGTGTAACAGATTTACAGGAGTCTGTACAGGATCACCACCAGGCTGTAGTAGTGGATGGGAAGGGACTAATTGTCAGGGTAAGTACTGTTACTTGATGGATATAGCATTTGATACATTATTAGTGGAAAATAACTTGCTCTTTTCAGACCTACTCCACTGTGGTAAGTTGCAGCTTCATTGACAAAGCAAAATATGTGAATCCTTTGTGTTATGAGGATGTGTTACAGGATCCCATGGAGCAGGTTCCTTCAGAGCAGTTAAGGATTCATTTGTTCAATGCAATAAATATACAGGAAACTCAGTTGGTATAGAATTGACAAGGAGTATATATCTGATCATATATCTTCAATTCTGTACATTATTAAAGTACTGTGCGTTGTTTCAATCCTAATGGTTAACGACCTCCCCCAACTCCTTCCAGTACGGTCAAAAATTAGTCACCAAAATCAAACAATTAGACTTTTTCCATTGCCACTGTAAGAAAAGTTTTACTCACTGGAACATTTGATATCGCCAAAAATGCACTGGAATATACATCATATTTTAAGACGGCAGCTGATACTGGTCAGCTTGAACGAATACTTTATAGTTGTTAAAAGTTTTCATCTGTCAGCTATACATTTTATAAAAAAATATTACTCCTTTGGACTATTAATGCACCACAAAAAGAATTCAGCCAATTTTTGTGGCTCCACATCTTTTGACCAGTTCTCTCAGAGAAAAAAATGCCATCATACCATTAAATCGTAACTGCTCTCTTCATGATGTTTTCCACCATCTCATGACTAGTTTGTCAGTTGGAGGGGGGGGGGGGGGAGGGAGTGGACAGGTGATTAATTGAGTTTTATGTCAAGGTCTCCTGTTGTTCCAACTAAGTTCATTTTGATGGTACTACACATCTTGGAACATGTTATGCTGTTGTCATGGTAGTACTTTCCTTCTCTAACATTTTGACATTTGTTCATGTTCCATTATTTTGTTTGTGATTCGGAAGGCTGAAATGTTTTTGCCAGTCAGTCAAATTTCAACTTTTGTAAATACTAGCCACAGCGGACCGTTTCTCAAGATCATATTTCTGGTGTCCCTTTCAACTGTTTTATTTTGATCATACCTCAGTCTACGACGACATTTTCTCTGTTTGAGAAGCTTGAAGACTTGTCTGAGAAAAAAATCAATCTGAGTTTAAACAATGACATAAAGTCCTCACAGTACAAAAAATAAATTTATTTTGTATTGTTTTCTTTGAATAATATATATTAAATATGCGTGGATTGGGTTTTAACCCTTCATGCTCTGATCAATATAGAGTCGTTCTGTCATGAACACAACATGAAACCTAAAGCACAAGTTTCTGGACAGAATCCAGATTAGGTCTAAGAATGGCAGCTGCGCTTATTAAAGAATACCACATGTGGAGAAAGAGAAAGAAGACGAAGAGTATGATGAGGTAGATGAAGATAGAAAAGAACAAACTAATGTAAAAAAAAGGCAGTGTAATTTTACGCAAGAGCCAAGGCAAAAATGACATAAATGGGCGTTAAAGGAAATTAGCATTTGTATAAACAGTATGTTTTAAATATAAACATATGACATTTGATGTAGAGATGCATGTTACTAGTAAAGATTGTTCTGACTCCATAAGAATTTACACAACTAACCGTAACAGAAAAGCAATGTCGCATACTTCAAATGCATTTCATGATATTTGTACTATTGGCTATTATGAATCTACCTGCACTGATAAATGTTACTACATGGGGAATGTTGAGTGTTATATGATGGGAGAATGTCTGGACCAAAGTTGTGCTCCAGGCTATGTAGTTCACTGGGACAAGTAAAATATGGCTTGAATCTGGTATGGGAATTGAGGTACTAGATGTTAGATTGAAAACCAACATAAAATAACAGCTTCGTTCTCAAATAATTCCATTTTCTCTCAGTCTTTTGTAGAAATTACAAATTTTGGAAAGAAATTCATTGCCACAACCAGAGTGTGGCATATATTACTTTAAGAAAAATGGTGTAAGCTTGGAAGTTGGAAATGTGTTTATTTCCCTTGAAGTAGCACAGTTTCCATTAGCCTCCTTCCATCTGCAATGTTAGGTTTTGCAGCAACAGGAGTCTTGGTCAGAGCTGAACTGCCCCTCTAAATAATCAAAGTAATCAGAGTGCTGTCTGTTTATTCTAATAATGGTTAAATGTGTTCTTCACTTCCACTATATATCAACTTGAGAAAAGAAGGTGGGAATAAATCATCATCAGTTTGCAATTGAGTGAAGAATATCTTTGCCTTTCTTATCATTTTTACATAAAAATGATATTACATTTAACCAGGGCATCGTATACGACAATATTTCAATAGCTAACAGTAAAGGGAATGACATGAAGAGCATTTTGATTTACAGAATGCATAGGGCCACGCTTTGGGATGGACTGTGAGAATGATTGCCACTGTTCAGAAAGTTACTGCGACAAAGTAACAGGAAGTTGCTCTGGAGGTTGCAATCCTGAATGGGTAGAACTGTCTTCACCCAACTTTTGTCAGACAGGTAAGAAATATTCAGTCATGATCGCATCAAGGGATTGTACCACTGTGATATATGAGATGACATCCAAAGAAAACTTGGAAACATTTATAGTCATGAAGGAAAGTTATGCATATTGACATGATTCATTGCTATAGGTGATGACGAATCTGTACCTACTCCTGTTCTTGTCTGAAGCGTGATCATTGCAATGATAAAGTTTCTTACCCTAATGAATAAAAGTGAAACACAGACTGTTTCATTGACAGTGGCAACTATGTGCATTGTTTCTTTCTAAAAAAGTAGATAGCTTGGTTGTATGAAATGCTTTTGTCACTTAGAAGAAGCTTTTAGTTCATCGGTAGTGGCTGATAATGATTTCTCGTTCTTTCAGCACTTAGATCAGTTTGTATCTTTGCAGCTTCTACACCAATTGATCTATGATAAACCATTGTTACCAGCAGCATAGACAATTTGAATATAAAAATACCTACATGTTTATTGTGTCATGTTATTTCTGTGCATTAATAAACAAATAACTTTGCATGTGAATGAAACAAATGAAAATTGTGTTAATTTAGGATTTGCCATAAATTACAGCATTACATTGTACATGAAAGCCGTGGCAGAAATGTGTGGGATTTTGCACAGTATGATCTTATATTTTATAAAGACTACTATGAATGTTTCTCATTCTTTCCTCATTTAAGGTATAATAGATGCTGCCTATACTCGTAAGAATCCTGGAGTAACAGTTCCTGTGACTTGCACAGCTGCCAAGGGTCCAAGTCCTTCAGATATTAATCAATTAGTGTTTGTTCTGTCAAGACATCATGAGAATTTAGATGACAATGGTATTTCTACTGAACAGTGGAGTGGTAATGCAACATCAAGAACTGCTCCATTCATGGTAGATAATGTCACAGATGGAGAGACACTTTACTGTCAGCTGAGGAAAGATGGCAACAAATATGCAGTATATAACATAACTATAGATGTATTTGGTGAGTAGCATAATTGAATATATTATAATTGTACGTTAGGGGTAAATCCTGGTCTCTGTTTTTCTGTATCGACGTAACACTTTTCAATATACAGTTTGCAACTTTTAACAGTGCAACTTGTAACATTGAGCTATCCAACACTATGGGAAGATGATCCAAAGGAGGATGTGTTATTATACACTAACCATAACATGACCATTCTTCTAATTCTAGAGAGGAAAGTTTGAAGTTTGAAGTAATGTAACAGGCACTCTCATGCTACCACACTCACTTTGTTTATTTTAGTTATATTTGGAGATTTGATTTTGTATTACTCAGTTGATATTGGTGTATCAACTGAAGTTCAAGTTTCTACTTCATTAACATTACTGGCAATACACCATACCATAAGGTAAACTGAGTTGAAATGTTTTCTTCTTCATTTTACTTAAACTTCAATCTGAAAACTATGTAAGACAAGATAATTTCCACCATCAATGTTGTTTGATCTCATTATGTGGTGTGTTGGTCCATGTAGTTTGGTGAGTGCAAATGTTCTATTGTTTTGGTATAGATGAATGTTAGTGAAGTCAGCTTCTGCCAGAATCAAACCTTGGAAATACGATATCTCCAAAGGCAGTGCTTGTTGGACTTTAGTCTTTGTATAAATTGCTTCATGCACATTGGCAGAGATTATATATTATATTATGTCAACAATATCTCAAGTAAAAATTGTAACAGATTGAAACACTATGCATAGATATTAATAACAATTTAATATCTATTGTAAACAGCTTTATATCACTGTAAATAAATTACAGACCATTCCTAAAGCCAGCGACAGCATTACCAAAGGCAGTATTTAGGTTATATTACATAAATTACAAGTATTATCACCAGATGTTGATTAGGCCTACTATACAGCTTAATTACAATTATTCATGCTTCAATAGTATTATATTGTTCATTATATATAGGGATAGACCATGTTCATATCTGATGTAACATTACATTTGCTTTCTTTCAAAAGAAGATCTGTGTTTTCTTTACTACTTTCCCATTTGGGCTTCTAGATCTGCCTGTACTGCAGTCTCCTCCAAAAAGAGGTTCTATAACTAATTCAACAGTCACCATCAGCTGGTCAGCGTGGGATGAAGAAAATGAAGATGGGGACCCTCCTGTCATCGGGTATACACCTTACTACAAGCTGGAATCAGAACAGGATTGGTCTATCCAGAATACGTCTACCTCTATCAAGGCCCTAAATTTCACGTTTACCGCCCTCACACCAGAGGAAAGGTACTCATTCAGTGTAGCAGCAGTAAGGGAAGGAGATATGGGAGAAGGTCCAAAGAGTCCAATGCTGAATGCTAATACCATTTGTGCAGGTATTTTGTAGTATATTACATCACAGTGCATAGGCTTATAGTTATTTGTCACATCAATTTGTTTGTGACATTTCAAGGTAGTTGCATGTGATACTAAATACATTTCTTGCCAGAGTTAAGTCTTTTTGATTTTGTTCTACCTTTCTAGATTTTATTTTGTCATATGATTGAAAAGAAAATTTCAGGCAGTTTTTTTTTGTCTGTCAACATTGGGTGATTATGACAGTAACCTTTTCTTGTTACTTAATTACCCCTTCTGCAATTCACCTTACAATAGTTTGATATTACTATAAACTGCACATTTACCCTAGTTCCATCAGAGGATAGGCCAACTCTCAGAAACATGCCTACTAGGTAGCACCCTTGTTGTTCTCTTCTTCTAGAACATATACTGAATAGATCATTAGTTTGCAGAGACTATTTGCCGCATGTAAAAACATAACGTTAATTATTAACTAGCTTTATCATAAAGATACTATTTTATACAGAATAAGGTTACTAGTTACTTCAATCTATTGATCCTTTTCAGTTCCATTAAGTGGTCCAGGAGAAGTTCAAGCAACTGTTGCAGGTGAAAGGCAAGAAAATGTAGAGATAACTTGGCAGGTATTTCAAATATAGCTAAATTCTTTTTAAAACATGCATATTTGCAGATTTAACACTATTCACTTGAAACAAGTCTAGTCCCATATTGTATCACTTATTCTGCTAGTTTAGTATCCCTTTGGTAATAGTTTTGTTAGTTTATTAAGTCTGTAAAGTTCTGCTCTGTTCACGAAGATAAATTTCACAAATTTAGATCCCGAATCAGAATTTCATAGAGGTATGAAGAACATTGCTATAGTATCTTTCTCTGTAACCCCAAAATGGATGCTGTTTTTGCAATGTTATCTCCATTTTCTATTGTTTTGGGAAAAAAAGAAAAAAAGTCAGGTTTCACAGTAGATGTGGTTAACAGTAGGAGTTACATATTGTATTGATTGCTTATAATCAAGCAAGGAGGCCAGTAGCTTCTCATATACAGTTCTGATTGTGCTTCACATAAATGGAGCAATGTACATGGACATTTATTGAGTTGAAATGAATGATATTGGTGAAGTGAAATTCCACAGCTGGCATGAAAGTTGATGCATCTGGTTTGTCCTGCTCTGCTATGCTGTTGAACTTACATTTTCATGGTTGTGTACAGAGCTATTAGTGTAGATTTTGGTATATTGAGAGGGCAAGGAATCAGTTAACCAGGCCAGTAGCCTTTGCTTGCTTTTGTTATAATACCATTTGAGGTACGCTTCTGTAATCTATAATTTCATACCACAAAATGTGAATACACCGTTTTGCAATATAAACATATTTATTGATCTAATTCCACCTTTTTCCATGTAATATGTAACCACTCATACCAGGTACCGGTAGTAATAAATCATGGTATCTTTCTCCTGACAAATTACTGTTCGTAAAATCTTGATGTAAGGTACAAGTATTAGAAAATCTTCCAGTTAGAAGTATGTAAAGATAGTTGAAACGAGGATCTTACATTCTAAAATGTCTAAAAGGTACCCTCAGATGAACAAGTTAACTGTGGAAGTGGTGTGTCTGCGTTCATCATCCACTACTCTTCAAATGAAGTGGAACCACAAGATGAAGGAACTAAGAATATTCCGGAACCTGATGCTACATCACACATATTTGAGAATCTAATGGTGGGAACAACTTACACCTTCCAAATGATACTGACTACTGCTGGTGGTGAGAGCCCTTTCAGTGATGAAGTAACTCACCTTTTACCAAGTGAGTTAAAATTTAGCTGCAGTATCTATATCCATCATCTCGTTTAGAAATCTGTGCACAGATCTATTATAGTAAATGTTTCTGGTATGGCAGAATTTCTTGGGATTACTTAGATATGTGATGAGACGGTAGTGTAGAAAGGGCTCTGAGGTTGTAGAGAATTCAGTGGGGAGG
>JAIPMN010070279.1:0-16170 GCA_020650975.1 Apostichopus californicus
TAAATATTAAGAAATTAACATAAGTGTTAAAAGTCGTAACCAGTGCATGATGTAGATCATTGTACAGATTTCTTAGGAAGATGGACCAATAACAGGTTTAATGATCTGAGGGGGACAAACATGAAATTAACTTTCATGACCATATTCCACTTTTCTTGAGATGCACTCATGTTACTTGAGCAAAAATCTTTGTAAGGTTTCCTGATCTTTAGGGCTTTATTTTGATTTATCTCCTGGTGTTTGTGCCAGTACTTCTATTTACCATGAATGCAATTCCTTAATCATTCTCCTCACATCATGGACTTGATTTAATTCCTTTTTCTAGTGTTTGGTACCCTCATTCCTATTGATAACTTGGCCATTCCGGTTCTCTCTAATGTTTGGTCATATTATGAATCATTCTCCTCATCTCCTGGACTTTACTTAATTCTTTCTTTTGGTATTTGATGACTTCATCTTTCTCTTTCCCTGCAATCTCCAGCTGTTTGTATTTATCCTGAACTTCTTTGAGCTGTGAATAGTAAAACGACAAGAGTTATTTATTCCCCTACATCTAACACCAAATATGTGGTAACATTTAAGGACTGATAAAATCTGTTGTCATAAGCTTTATTCCAAACACTTACCTCTGCAGTGGTCAGTTACTGCTGGTGATATCAAAACTTGAACAATCACTTGTAACATTGTCTGAAATTTTTGGATATATCTATTCATTAAGCCAGTAGATTTGCTAGACTAGCAGACAGCTGTTCTTGCTCTAGAGCTGAGAGGGGGAGGAGGGGGTGGGGGTGGTGAGAAGGGGGTATACCTGCTGCTTCAAATCTTCAATATTTTCCTGTGATTTCTCCTGTTTCTTCTCCAGTTGTTCGTTTATCCTCTCGAGACCATCTTTCTCCTTTGCTAACTGTTTCGTCTTCTCCACCGCAGCTTGCAGTTCTACATCTTGTTCGTTGGCTTTCTTTTCTTTTCTGCGAATCTGTTCCTCAAAGTTAGTGGTTGCTCTGGCAGAAGAAAAGAAATCATATATATTTTTTGGGGGTAAAGATACAGGTTATACCAAATCTCCCCACTAGTAAGGATTATATTTGAAATGAAACGATGAAAGACAAGGGATGAGGCATTGACATTCTGGCTATTTACTGATTAAAATGCCACTTTTATAGTCCATCAAAAGGTAAATTTAGTCTCTGGACTATCTTTTTAAATTATTCAGTCCCTGGACTATCCTTTTTGCTATTTAGTCTCTGGACTATCCTTTTGAACTATTCAGTCCCTGTACTATCCTTTTAAGCGATTTAGTCTTTGGACTATCCTTTTAAGTGATTTAGTCTTTGGACTATCCTTTTCAGCAATTTAGTCTCTGGACTATCCTTTTAAACTATACAGTCCCTGTACTATCCTTTAAACTATACAGTCCCTAGACTATCCTTTTAAACAACTTAGTCTCTGGACTATCCTTTTAAACTAAATACTTACTCTTCATACTGACTCTTGAGTGTTTCCAAGTGTCGCTTTAGCATCACACATATTTCCTGCTTGGAAGTTAGCTCTTGAGTGACGGAATTGAGGTTACCCTCTGTTTCTTTCAACCTGAGGAAAATATGAGACAACAGAAGATATTGATAATCAAATGGGGTACTTGGGAGAGGAGAAGAGGTGTAGGAGAAGAGATTCACTTGACAGAAAGCTGAGTATCACAAAATGGGGACAAAGTGATTGCAGACAAAGCTATCACCAAAGTAATGATTTAAACAGATAATGATAATCATATTGCACAGATTTAGAGAGAGAGAGAAAATTAAACTACAAGCAACAAAACTTCAAAGTTGATATAAGAAAAAACTAACAAGACACTCCTTTGGTCCTTCCTATGAGTTTTTCTATCACATTACTGTCTATGCTTCACCAAGTTTACAGAGAGGGGCAAGACAGGAAGAGTTGAGTGGCTGGAATGCACAGGAAGGTATCAGAAGTAAAGAGATATGTTTGTTATCTTTATCAGAGCAAAGGTTTGCAATAAGCTACTGCTACAATAGATCTATGCGTGCTGTTAAGAAGTTCGGTAACAAAATAAGTTGAAATAAGTTGGTATTTGTCACATAAATAGTTCTTTCTTTTAGGATAATTTGACAACAACAACAGCTTACGGTTGAGTTAGTTCTGGGTTTGTAGTTACCAAATAGTTCTTCTTTTATGATAATTTTTCAACAACAACAGCTTACCGTTTAGTTACGGTAGTTCTGGGTGTGTAGTTACCAAATAGTCCTTTCTTTTATGATAATTTTACAACAACAACAGCTTACCGTTGAGTTACGGTAGTTCTTTGTGTGTATTTACCAAACAGACCTTTCTTTTAGGATAATTTTACATCAACAACAGCTTATCGTTGAGTTAGTTCTGCGTGCATAGTTACCAAATAGTCCTTTCTTTTAGGATAATTTGACAACAACAGCTTACCGTTGAGTTACCGTAGTTCTGTGTGTGTAGTTACCAAATAGTCCTTTCTTTTATGATAATTTTACAACAACAACAGCTTACCGTTGAGTTACGGTAGTTCTGTGTGTGTAGTTACCAAATAGTCATTTCTTTTATGATAATTTTACAACAACAGCTTATCGTTGAGTTAGTTCTGTGTGTGTAGTTACCAAATAGTAATTTCTTTTATAATAATTTTACAACAACAACAGCTTACCGTTGAGTTAGTTCTGCGTGTGTAGTTACCAAAGAGACATTTCTTTTATGATAATTTCATAACAACAACAGCTTACCGTTGAGTGAGTTCTGCGTGTGTAGTTACCAAAGAGACATTTCTTTTATGATAATTTTACAACAACAACAACAGCTTACCGTTGAGTTAGTTCTGAGTGTGTAGTTACTAGCTTGTCATATTGTGCAACCACTTTCTGCAATTCTTTTATTTCGGTCGCTTTCTCTTCTAATTGATCTCCGAGCTCATGTTGTCTGACCGACGCCTCTTGCAATTCTTCTCGGTAAATCTCTTTCTTCTTCTCAGATTCATGAAGCAGTGAACGTAATTTCCTCGCCTATCGACGGACACCGAAGATGAAGATGTATTCAAAAAACATTGAAATGGAAACAAAGTTAAGAAATACAAATCTTGAACAGAGGACGAGATACTGTAGAATGGCAGGTTTTAGACAATGGGGAGAACAATGAAATAAAACAGCCTATTTTACTGTTTAAATTTTTAATAAATAATTTACTGAACTCATGCCTTTGCCGGTTAAAGAAATTTTTGGTTCCACTTTTGTGCACTTAAAGAGTTATTTAAAAAGGATGAAGTGAAGGTAATTTCCTCGCCTATCGACGATCAAGATGTATTCAAAAACATTGAAATGAAAAACCAAGTTAAGAAATACAAATGAAAGAACCCTGTCTTGAACAGAGGAGGAAATTTTCAGTTGAGATAAAATGGCAAGGTTTTAGTTAGTGAGGAGAACAAAGAAATACAATAGCCTATGATAAATTTCTATTGAATAAATTACTGAAATTATGCCTTTGCTGGTCAAAGAAAAATTGTTTTGTGCCACTTATTTGTACTGCAGAGATATTTTATAAAGGATGATGTTGAGCTGAATTTTTTCCCCTTCACCTTCAGGTTGAAAGCACATCCTAAATAGACTTCTGTATTGAAAACATTATTTTCTTCAAATCAGGTGATACCTTGCGACAGCTGTGTCTCTTATGTCGTCATGACAATTGAGTTGAAATTACCTTGTTTAAATTCTATATTTTAAATAGTTATATTTCTACACAACAGGATGCATTTGATGAAACTCTAACTTTAGAGGACACTGATATCTAAGGTAACATTTTAAATGTATCAACTTTTAAGGATTCCTCAAAAAGAACATCATCATAAATGTATCAAAGCAGAATGTCTACCATAAAGACACTATAGACTACCCACTGTGTTCCACTTCCTGGAGTAGCAAAGTCCTAGCTTACCTTTAAGGCAAACTACGCTACAGTCAAGCATCCATATCTTGAATTAAGGATACAATATTGAAATGGGGTTATCAACTAACAGGGTCAAATATTTTTCCACTTAACCATAAAACAGATGTACAACTTTGTCTGCTAGACTCTTTCCCCTATCTCTGCTAACCTCCCCCTCCCCCCCACCCCTCTCCAAGAAGATCTATCTAGTAAATTACTCTCGGTACTTGGAACATCAACACTAGGGCTGAACAGCTTCGTCTGAATCATGTTTTTAATGTTTTCCATGGTACCTCTCCAGTTCATATGAGGGAGAGTTTTATTAGAGTAAATAGTGTTCATAGCCATAACACAAGAGGTAGTACTTTTAATCTTCAACTTCCCCAAATTAAAACACACAGTGCTGGGTCTTTTTATTACAATGCAATTAAAAACTGGAACAGGCTAACTGAAAACATAAAATCCATCCTGCTGAAATACAATTTTAAAAAAGATGCCAAGGCCTACCTTTTCAATCATATGAATGTCTAGCTTGTAAATATCTTTCTTGCTTTTTATTTTTTACAGCGTTTGTTTGCATGTTTTAGATGTTTTAATAGTAAATTTCTTATCTTATGTATTTTTAAGGTTATAAGGACCCCCTTGGAAATAAGCTTTTAGCTTAAATGGTTATCCTTGGCATGTTATTTTCTTTTTAATGCATTTAAGTATATTTCCATCTTTTTTATTAAATGTTTCTCTATATGTGCAAGTTTTTGTATGTAGATGAAGATTGATAATTTGCTGAATAAAATAAAATAAAATCAATTCTAGACTTCTGACTGTGGTTACCACCTCACCTCAGCATCTGCCTCAGCCCACTGACATCTATGTTGACTGATTAAGTGATCAGCTTGGGAGAGTGCCATCGCTTTTGTCTCCAACAAGTCCTCAAGGTGGCTATGTTTGGTCTGTTCAAAGCAACAACCGAGTCATAATTCATAATGATAATATAGTAAATGATTTATAAAGCTCAGAAGTCTACACTGCACCGTGCACTCACAGATCAAAGAATAGAACAACCAATATACAGACACCACAACAAGTCATAGAAATGAAGTAATGTCATCATGAGACTTAGGTCATCCTTAAACCATTTACTTTCTCTTTGCATTACATTTCATGTTAGCCGTTTTGACCCGACACCGATGCCAGCAACAATGTTTTAGATTCAGCAATAGTAAAACAAAAGATCCATGATAAAAAATAAACATTGCAACAAAAAAATAGAACAATAACAAACAAACAAAATTGAAGCCCATATTTAGTCTTGAATAAGTCCTCAGCCTTGCATGTGAAGAAAGATCCCAAGTCTGTGAAGTATTCCAAACAGAATAAAATCTTTCTCGGCTATTTGGGGCAGTTGTTCATGACATTAATCTCTATTGCATAGATCAATAATGATTCTTACACGGAGGCTGAATCACCATGCAGTTATAAGTTGTCCTATTACATAGATTAATAATGATGTTTGTGTCCCTTTAATGTATTCTTACATAGAGGCTGAATCACCATGCAGTTACGTTTGTCTTATTACATAGATACATAATGATGTTTGTGTCCCTTTAATGTATTCTTACATAGAGGCTGAATCACCATGCAGTTATAGTTTGTCTTATTACATAGATTAATAATAATGTTTGTGTCTCCTTTAATGTATTCTTACATAGAGGCTGAATCACCACGCAGTTATTTTTGTCCTATTCCATACATCAATAATGATGTTTGTGTCTCCTTTAATGTATTCTTACACGGAGGCTGAATCACCATGTAGTTATAGTTTGTCCTTAACAGATTTAAGGTAATTCGATACAAGGAATGTCACACTGGCTGGATGGCTGTCACATTCCTTCAACTAAGTTAAAATTAATAAAACAAACAAACAAGCACCATACCTGGATTGAGCTGAAGCAACAAACTTACCTGCAGCGAAGCCAACTTGTGTTCATACACATCCATGATCCCTGACGCTGGTAAGGCAGAAAGCTGGAAAAGATTAAAATTAAAAAAGAATACTGATAAAGATTGTAAACTCATGTAGATTAAGTGTGACCTCTAAGTAAATCTGTGATTTTTAAAACACTTACTAAGGACTAACTAGACAGGACTGCAATGAAAATTGTGACAGTTAGAACCAGAAATGAAAAGAAAAATTCAAAACTAGTTTATTTTTTACTTTTAATCAGCTTAAGTGAAAATCTTAAAGATTCTGAGGAACAAAACAGTCTATGACATTGGTTTGATTGGGATTATCCAGGATAAAGATTACAAAACTAACCAAATGTTCATTTCTTGCAACTGGCGTGTGAAGAAGCACCTGTTACCACAGACCCTTTAACTTTGATATCAAATGAACCTACACAGGTTTTTTGATATCTGCTTGCAAACAGCTGTTCCTTGCTTTTCAAAAACTTCTTACTACATAATATATGCATACAGCCATGCCCCATCCCCAATGTGAAATAAAATGTTGCCATATGAACAAGTTTCTAATAGTCAAAAAAGATTCCTTTGAAAGAGAATCAAATAATTTTAACTCACATCTAATCCAGCTGTTTCTTGCTTTTTAAAAACTTTTTACTACATAATATGCATACAACAATTCCCCACTCCCATCCCCCAATGTGAAATTAAATGTTAGCATTAGAAAAAGTTTCTTTCAGTCAAAAGAGATTCCCTTGAAAGAGAATCAAATAATTTTAACTCACTTCTATCTAATCCAGCTGTTTCTTGCATTTTAAAAACTTTTTACTACATTATATGCATACAATTCCCCACCCCCATCCACCAATGTAAAATAAAATGTTGGCATATGAACAAAATTCTAATAGTCAAAAGACATTCCTTTGAAAGAGAATCAAATAATTTTAACTCACTTCTATCTAATCCAGCTGTTTCTTGCATTTTAAAAACTTTTTACTACATAATATGCATACAACAATTCCCCACCCCAATCCACCAATGTGAAATAAAATGTTAGCATATGAACAAGTTTCTTTCAGTCAAAAGACATTCCCTTGAAAGAGAATCAAATAATTTTATCTCACATCTAATCCGCTTTTCATCTTTTTAATAAGATCATCAACTTTGGAGTCAAGCTCTCCTTTCTCGCCCGAGAAGCTGTTTCTCTCTTCCAGTTTGAGGCTACGATTCCCTTCCGTCGTTCCTCTCTCATTGACCATGCTCTTGTTTCCTTCGCCCTCTCCGGGCCTGGTCTTCATCCGGTGTCTATTCACAGCAGCCAATCGCTCCTCAAGGCTACAAGTAAATGAAATGAATATTATAAATAATAATATTTAATTTTTATATAGCGCCCTCTCCTGGTTTGGTCTTCATCCGTCACAGCAGCTAACCGCTCCTCCAGGCTACAAGTAAATGAAATGAATAATAATATTAATAATATTTGCTTTTTATATAGCGCTTTATACCAGCGATAGGTCTCAAAGAGCTTTACAGAAGGTATATTACCCCTGGTCAATGGTAACCTGTCCCAGAGACAATCCCTCCAGTCGGCAGCAGTTATATACTGCGCCCAATGACAAGGTACCCATTTAACTCCTGGGTGGAGAGAGGTTAGTGAGATAAAGCATCTTGCCCAAGGACACAACGCAATGAACTAGGCAGGAATCGAACCAGCAATCCTTGGATCACGAGTCCGACGCCTTAGCCAATTGGCTACCACGCTCTCAAATGAATCAACAAATAATATTAAATTGGGTAGAAAAACGATTTCCTTTTCTCTGATGAATGGTTAAAAAAAAAAACCAGTGGTACATGTTCCAAAGCAACAGGTGGAAACCTGTGATGATTAAACCTGAAAAACCCAACAGACTTTGCATGAAAATTTGTGATTTTGACACACTTTGGAAGTTGTCACTCTATGCCACACATTACCAAATGCCTTTCATGGGGGAAAAATGTTGTGGGAAACCCCCAGAATACAGGTTGACACAGGAATCTTTGGTACACAGAATGTTTCAAAGACGTATGTTGTTTTTTTATCTTGAGTTGGATTGTCACAGGTTTTGAACATGTTAGAAACATGCAATATTACAATTTTTAACATGTGTCGACCTGTTTTAGACAAATTGTAAAGACACATGGATAGCCAGTGATTTTACCTGTGAAATGTTTTCCACAAATACAGATCTACATCGCATGTTTACATGTGTTTTCTTTGGTGGTTCACCTATAATCACAGGTGGAGGTTGCCACAGGATTTTTTGTAAGGCTAACCATCAACAATTTTCTTTCTGGGCAACTACCTCGAAGCAATGACGATGTACTTACTGCTGTTTTCATTTCAGGTGAGAGAGACATGGCTCATTACATGGAGAAAACACATAAAATACACACATCAAAACTCATCGGTACTATTAGCAAATTGTTGGCTCCAAAGAGGATTCTAGTCTTACACAAGTTCCTGCATCTGCTCTGTCACAGCTGTATTGATCACTCCTAAGCACTCATGGCTAAAAATAAATATGGAAGAGTGTCCAAAGCAAGACTATCACAAAAATAAGAAAACCATAATTGGAAATAATTATGCATGCAAGACGATACACGTTCATTTGCATAACCAAATCTAGTGACTGATGTTAATTGCTTAGAAAAAATGACTGCATATTTTTTTCTGAACCATTCAGGAAAAAAACAGATCCTCATAGCATTTTTTATCACTGAGATATGCATTTTTCAAATATTTGATGGTAATTGTAAATGCATCTGGCAATAGCAGAATGGATGATGTCATCAGCTGGTAATGTCTTTGTTTTCCTTCATACTGTAATTTGGCAATGATTGATCTTTTTCATCAATATTTTAAGTTTCACAATGTTTGTCGCCGGACATCCTTTGAAAAAGCCTTCTATTTTGTGTGTTATCATGAACAGACTACAGGGATACTATATTCATGCAATATATATAACCAACTGATTATAAAAAAATCAATATTTTCTACACAGGATTGGTAAACTTACACTTGACTGCAGAACTCAGGATTTGATGCGGCAAGTTTAAAAAGATGAAGAGAGATTTGAACGACATCCTCAGACTGAGAACCGATTCCGTGGACGAGAAACGGAACCAGACGTTTGTCCTGAGAAACAGAGGAAAGAATAGTTCATGACATGTGCGACTTATTCTTCCAATTTAGTCACACAATACTACAGGAAGTTCAGTAAGTAGTGACACTGCATTTCTGTAGGTAAATAGTCTGAAGTATTGTTACACAACAACACATGCTAGGAAGGACCCTATAGTATGACGTCACAGCTATGTTCATTCTCTCTAAATTTCTTACATGCTTGAAGTAAGTCTAAAATGTCTTTATCTCTGAACCTGTAAACCAGGTTAAGTGGAGTGTTAGCTCAGTTGTTAACGCCGGTGCCTTTCAATCATAAGGTCCCGAGTTCAAGTCACTCCAAGATTAAATGTATGTGGTCCAGTTACAGAGTTGTTGACAATTGACAATTCATAATCATGGACGTTAAATATGAATCTAAGAGACTGACTTTGGTCAGCTTGCGGCTTTGATAAGCCAATGATGGCTTCTTCGCAAGTTCCTGCTTGCAGGAGGATCTAAAATACATGTACATACATATGCTTTGGTGAAGTATTGTTTCGCACTCTTTGAGTTATCTATGATTAATATGAAAACCCTCTGAACTACGTATTACTTTAGTTATCTGCTAGGTTGACCCAGCTGTTTCCATCTTATCTGCTGTAGTATCTAAAGTTCTTCTGAAGTCACTAATGAGGAAGTACACAGAATGATACAATGAATGAATGATACAATAAGCTGAAACGAAATGAGAAAAAAAAAAGAGCTCATGGAGAACTTACCTTGAATATAGCCTGTGTGACTTCACCAAGTGTAGGTTTAGCTGTGGATAATTTGTCCATTAATTCAAGCAAGCAAAGAGTCATTTCAACACCGGCCTCACTGTATGAAGAAAACAGGGAAAACAACCAATGAAGAACAGCAGGACAGTGTAGTTTATGGTGTGCAATATGACATGATGTGGATTCTAGTTTAAATGGATTCCGAGTTAACCTACATTTTTGTTTTCAAAATAACATTCTCGATGACTTGCAACCTACAAATTGTTCTTAGAGATTGGGGGCGAGTGAAATCAGACCTCAGGGATTGAAAATTTTTTGAAAACTTTTTCAAAAAATATTTTCGAAAACATGGCAAAAAGTGATGACTTCCAACAGGAAATATACCAATACTATACTCACCTGCACTCTGAAGTTACCTGCGTTTTTGTTTGCAGGGAAACAATCTCGTTAACCTCAAGCTGGTTTCTGATAATATCGCGCAGTCCTTGCGTGTCCAAAGCTGACACGATACTGTTCTTCAACTCGCCATCCTCACAGATACGTTTCATTGGTCAAGGTTTCGAATATAAACATGTTTATGGTTTGTTCATCTCCAGACTGAATCTGGTTGATGAGAGATTTTCCTCATCGAAACTTTACAACTTGAGATCGTCATAGTCTGCATATATGTGAATCATTATCAAGCTAGATATATAATTTTATTATCTCATTCAGGGAATTCCGTCTGTGATTAAAAGTCTGAGAAATGCTTGGTTCTGTGAACTAGAGAATTGTCGTCAAATCATTAAATTTGCTGATCAACCGGGCCAAGATGCGTGTTTTGGCCAAATGTACAAGTTTGGCTGTGATTGACTTCCTTAAATATTTTCTATCTTGAAGTGTTATACTTAATAGGAATGATTGCTGTTCACAGCAGATGAATACATCAACTCAAACCACTCTTAAAGGGTGTGAAGACTCGCGCAAAAGTCTAATGCCGGTAATCTGACCTAGTTTCGAATGAGGTGTAACAGAAGTGTTAGACACCACCATCAATCCCAGAAAATACACACACACAGCTTCCTACCGTCGGTAATTAGACACTAGTGTACAGTCAGTACATACAGCTGCGGTCAATACCCACAGCACAGTGTACAAACAATACAGCGATGGACATCTCAGGTCCAGCTTAAGATAACAAGGTATCACGTTTCATTACTGTACTGTCTGCATTTTGTAGCGACACAAACAAAACGTCACTTGCAAGCAACGGAAAGTTAACTTTTTCAGATGGCCGCACGCGGCTTGGGGCGAGTCTTCAATGCCTTTAACAACTTTATTTTTTTGCATATCCAATGCTATAAACCTCCTTTTCAGTCAAACACTTTTCCTTTTATACTGAATTATGTAGAAATGGTATGGTAACTTGTTTGTAATTTACTTCAATCTGTCACTAGAAAAAAATATTAGTTAATCTTGGTTATGGTGGGCTATAACTTAACAACAATCAAGGATATCACATTCCTGTTGTCAGAACAAAATCACAGAGAAGCTAAGTTGACCAAAAAAACGGGAAAAAAAGAGGAAAAAATAGCTTAAAATTTATAAAAGGATATGATGAACTAATTGGACAGTGTTTATAATTCTATGACATTGCATCAGTTGAATTGACTCTTCGTTCCCTGCTGCTGGAGTGGTCAGATTGTGGGCTAGGAGGTCAATCAATCTATTATTGTCCACTTCATATGGGCAGTCTGAATCCATCCACTCCTAGAAAGTAGAAACAAGAAGAAGCAGAACACAAGATAGGAATAACTCTTGTTCTAATGAAATGAAATAAAAAATAAACAATTTTCTGTTATTTTTTTTTAAGGACTACCACCTCATATAGAAGCTACTGCACAACTGGACAATAAGAAGAGGAATAATTACAAGAAATATTGACATCTGAAGAAAGAAGAAAATATATCTGAGTTAATATAAAAGAGAAGAAATGTTAATACATAATTAATCACGAAGAGTAACCCAATTTAACTACAGCACCTAATTCCACCGCCAAGATTTGAATGGAATCATTGTCACAACAAATTTATCCTCCTACCGCCCCCAAATTTGAAAGATGCCTTTAACTACAAGAATCAAGTCACATGATGTTAATATTTTACTGGTGATGCTAAAAATGCTAAGTACTGTACTTGCTAAATTAATTCATTCATTGATTTAATGTTTTCTTCACAAAAGAAAATAAGAAGTGACTTTACATTCCATTTACACAATAAAAACAATTGTTAGTTTATGAAGATGAAGTATTCTGAAAAACACTGTTGGGCTTGACAGGAGTAGACTTCCTGAAGAATAGAAAACATATGTTTTCTTTTCTTCATAACATAACAGTTAGAAAAAAACAAGATCAAAGAATGTAAAGAATATTAGGATGAAACTAAGTACTATGAGCTCAAAGAGGTTTAACATAACGGTGGAAAGCGGTACTTCTAAAACCTTTGCGCAGAACATTTGTTTGTATAATTTTCAAGAGAAGAGTGGTGTACTGCTGGTATATACATAATAGCAGTGATCACAAATTACTTGCTCAAAAAGCGTAATGTGATGCTTTTAAACAAAATTAAACGTAGCCACAGGTACGTACCTCGTAAACTTCACTGATGAGTCTCAGAGTCAGTACGGGTAAGGTCCGTCCACGCTGGAGAGGTTCTTTGCTTAACGAGACTAATTGGGTCAACGGTGTCACAGATGAGGTCTTTTCTTCTCCATTCTTTACAAATATCTTCAGCAGCATTGGTCTCAAGTCAGGAATCTTGAATGCTGCCAGGAAAAACTCTACCACCTTAAATGAAATTAGAAACATAATTACTAGGATTAATAGACCTTTGTAGAAGTCCAGATACTGAATTAGGATTAAACTCTGCCAACTAAATAAAATTAGAAACATAATAACTAGGATTAGTAGGTGTAGAAGTCCAGATACTGAATAAGGATTAAAACTCTACCACCTAAATGAAATTAGACAAATATATAAAGGATTAGTAGGTGTAGAAGTCCAGATACTGAATTAGGATTAAACTCTACCACCTTAAATGAAATTAGAAACACAATAATTAGGATTAGTAGGTGTAAAAGTCCAGATACTGAATTAGGATTAACTTAATATAAACCTGAAAGGCTGATCTCAGGTCAAAACGAGTATCATGACAGTAAAGTGAATGATAAAAAAAGTCTTATTCTAAATTTTTGTAGCTTGTAAGCATCCAAATTTATAAAAAGTTGATACAGTTTTGCTTCAAGCTGCATGAAGTCTTTAAAATGATTGTACCTACCTTGCAAAGGTCCTTGGTTTGATCTTTATTTAACAGACCCACTGTAAGCCTCATTGATTCTTCTAAGTGTCGAAATCTGAAATTCGGAGAAAAGCAAATATACCGTCAAAGAGCGTATTAATGTCTTTCCAACTTCCAAGGGTGTAATTATTTATCACTGTAAAGTGATAAAAGTCACCATTTGATAAGTTTGGTCTCAGTGGTGGAGTAGTTGTGAACCTGTTTATATCAGGGAGTTGATTCTCAATATTGGTACTACCAGTGACTATAGCGACTCCATTTATGTACTTTATATGAATCCTTGCTCTACAACAGTTATCTGCAAATGTATGTATGTATTTTAGATCCTCCTGCAAGCAGGAACTCGCGAAGAAGCCATCATTGGCTTATCAAAGCCGCAAGCTGACCAAAGCCAGTCTCTTATATTCATATTTAACGTCCATGATTATGAATTGTCAATTGTCAACAACTCTGTAGCTAGACGACATACATTTATCTTGGGAGTGACTGCATTGAACGATGGCACTGCTCAAGACATTCGCTAGTCTTTGCACAATTCTCATTATCCCTAGGTTCAAGAAAGCCTCTAGAAAACAATAACAAGAAATTTATTAATATAAAATTGGAATATGTCCTGTCCTGATATTTCTTTGATACCTCCAGCAGGAAAGTTATGAAGACCTTACGAGTCATCTTGTCTGTGCAAGAAGTACAAGTTTCCAAGATTACTGTCTCACAAAACAGTATTTAAGTAATAGGACCGGTTACCCACTCTATAGTAGCAGGAGTATCTCAAAGTGTCTCTTGCATTTCAAACAAACTGGTATTAACAACACCATGGTTTGGATTTTTCTGTTGGTTTTATGGATGAAATGCCAAACAAGTACCTCGCAACTAGTCTTTCAACAGGAAGGTTATAACATCGGCATATATCTGACAATTGAGATGCCTATCACAGACTATATGTTGTAACAGGAATCTACCTGTGGAGTGTTAGCTCAGTGGTTAACGCCGGTGCCTTTCAATCATAAGGTCCCCAGTTCGAGTCACTCCCAGATTAATGTATGTCGTCCAGTTACAGAGTTGTTGACAATTGACAATTCATAATCATGGACGTTAAATATGAATGTAAGAGACTGACTTTGGTCAGCTTGCGGCTTTGATAAGCCAATGAAGCTTCTTCGCAAGTTCCTGCTTGCAGGAGGATCTAAAATACATACATACACACATACATACATACCTGATGGTACTGGGTTCAAAGGTCATTACTCTTACCTCACAAAGTCTCTCTGTATCCTATCGTGCTTCATGAGATCTATAAATAGATCGACCGTATACTGACAGGTCAGGGTGCCCTCTTTGTGTAACAGAAGATTAAAGATAAGTTGAAATGTCTGTGTGATGTTACGCCCCTGAAACAGCTGTTCAAAATACAGGAAGGGTTAATTAAGAAGATGTTTTACAATGAATATGACTGTAAAAGGTATGGTTTTGAAAATGGAATTAAAACCAAGGGCAATAAAGCGTTAAATTAGCATATATTATAATCCCTATAACCATCAACTTCTATCAAAGCAAAATTAAAAGAATCTCTAAAAAAGCATAGATGGGACTCGAATGGAAGTTTCACTAGAATGGTTAAATGATGTTTTTTTCTTTATTTGATATTTCAAAATAAATGAACCTGTATGCTCTCCTTTTAATGGCCTATCATTAGTTCTTTCCCCCCTTCCCCTCCCTCTAAATGAACCTGTAGGCTATCCTGTTAATAGCCTAGCATTTGCTCTTTCCCCCTCCCCCTAAATGTACCTGTATGCTATCTTTTAATGGCCTATTGTTCTCTTTTGCCCTCCCCCTAAATGAACCTGTATGCTATCCTTTTAACAGCCTATCATTTGCACTCCCCCTTCCCCAAATGAACCTGTATGCTATCCTTTTAATGGCCTATCGTTTGCTCTCCCCCCGTCCTTAAATGAACCTGTATGCTATCCTTTTAATGGCCTATCATCAGCTCTCCCCCCACCCCTCCCCCACCCCCTCCCCCAAACAATATAAAGATATTACCTTTTCCCCTAAATCGTCATTGAAACAGAGACTGGTTAGAATGGAGAGAGCGCAGACAATAATCATTAGACTACTGCTGGATAGAAACTTCATCAAAGTCTTGTTGATAGCTCTGACGTTAGGCTACAAAAAATCATAATAATAATCATAATAAATATACAAGAATGATAAGTAAATCTTGAGACTTTTAGTTTAAATAATGAAAACATGTAGCAAGTTGAAGGCCATTCCTTATGACTTCACAACATGTAGTTAATAACTTAATACCCTTGGCCACTGGTAAGTTGTCACACCTACACACACACCCACACATGTTTGTATTACATTCAGACCGAGGACCCCATTGTATTTTCCATTGTTCAAATCCACGTACCCTAACCTTAACAATACCCCATACAATAGAATTCTTCCGAGGACGTGGTGATTCTTTAGAAATCACAACCGAGGACCTGAAATTCTTTTGTTCAAGTCCTCGGTCAGAATACAAACAAACGCACCCAAGCGTGTACGGTCCAAACAATCGCTCCCTGGGGCAGTAGGCTCTGTGACACGTCGACAAGCACCCGAGGCACACTCAATAGGGTGTGGCCTTACGACACACCCCAACAAAACTGTATTTTACAAGTAATCTCACAGATAACCATGATCATAAACTTGGGTGAAGAGTTGCAATCGAGGGGAATTGTCTTTACCCAGAAAACACAGAACAACATTATCCTGCTGTGACATCAACCTGCAACCTTCAGACTGGAAATCTAATCGTCTTAACCATTTAGACATAATTTAGAGCAACATATTCACCAGGACAGTAGTATTCTGTATGTACCACACTAACACAAACACTAATATTAAAATGTACCTGACATTTAGAAACATGATCAATTATTACTCTGAAAGTTGGACAAGGACTTTCAAACCTCCTTCAGTGTTTTCTGGAAGTACTGTTTTA
>JAIPMN010070290.1:4636-15608 GCA_020650975.1 Apostichopus californicus
GTAAAGATAAGATGTAAAGATAAGGATAATTGCCTACAAAATAAATAATGAAATTACCACTGGCTCCTGTACTTCCACAAACAAGACAAAGATATCCATAGTCCCCAAACATGAAGATTCGTAGTTTCTCCTCTTTGTAAGATGATAAGATAGAT
This sequence comes from Apostichopus californicus, assembly GCA_020650975.1. NCBI lineage: Eukaryota > Metazoa > Echinodermata > Holothuroidea > Aspidochirotida > Stichopodidae > Apostichopus > Apostichopus californicus. Next base: position 4,792 of record JAIPMN010070290.1, read on the forward strand.
GATGAAGCTATTAGTTCATTGCCTATAGAGGCATATAAGATTGCCACTTTTAGTCAAAGTTTAGTACATCTTCTTAATGACTCAATGTAAACTTAGCGTTTAGATTGACCTCATATAGAAAATACATATTAAATAAAGTTCGAATACGTTTTTCAATAAATATCACCGGTTACACAAACCTATTCTTTGAAATCTAACGTCTCAGTCACCGGCATAAATAGAGTTAAGATGTTACTTTCATATTTTCAATTTGGATTTTTTAATTGTTTACCTTAACATTGTTTTAATCTGTTAAATTGTTGTAGTTTGTTTAACTAATATCTTTTATATTCTTTTGATATCGAGAATTCTAGAAATGTTATTTTGTTTGTAGAAAATGATAGTCTGCGTTGAAATAACCCTGCGACGTCATTACTTGCAGGCAAACTCCTCAACTGTTTTTTTTTTTTTATCACACTGCGAGTAGTAGCCGTAGAGGCACAGCAAATTTCAGTACGTTTGGACATCTCGTCAGCACATACTTGCAATACTGGGTTATAAGGCCTACCTGTAAATGTTATTTATTCTCTTAAAATGTTTGCACACAGTCCACCCTTGGGCCATAATTGTTTTACATCTGGGGATTTCGCGCCTGTACCTATGGACTCGACTAGTTCATACATATTTGTTTACTTAGTTTTCTTGGTTACAATATTACTTTTAGTGTGTTAAAAATCGACTTGTTACTACTGCAGCTCCTCCTATCACGTGGATTTTAGTAAGACTAAATGCCAGTTATGACTGTAGACTCCAGGCTTTAGATTAATTTCCAGGCTTTAGATTAATTAATAGTTCTCTTTGATCGTTGTACTGCTTTGCACATGTAACAAAATAAAGTTGATCATTATAAAAAAGGGGCCTAACACAACATGTTATGAAGTCAGTTCGTAGAAAGGCATTAAATCGTTTATTCAGCATTGTATAATGTAACTACGTATGCAAAGTTTGGAAAGAATCATCTCGATATATTCTTAGTGGTTTTGTCGACTTAAAGAAAATATCCAGATTAAGACGCTGACAGTATATAACATTCAAGTCATTACCAAGGGCTGTCATTATCGCTAATGTTATTGTCGTTAAGTCTATCCCTCCATAGCCTACCATATCTAGGCATATCATAATACACACATAACTATATACATGCTTACCACTACTGCCGGTTTAATTCTATGTATTTGGTTGTCTATTGTACAGGTCATACAATTTGGTATACAGGATGTTTGCTATAATCGTATGATAATTCAGAGCTGATCACAGGATGTTAGAAAGTGTCCGGTTTCTATTTTCGAAACTAATCATGAAATATTCTATAAAGTGATAATATAGTATTGCCGGATGGATAAGGTTACCGGATATACTCAGAAAACGAAGCCAACTATCCGTGTTGTCGTTTCAAGTTACATACTGTATTGCACACAATGGCGTTTTACTTGATCCCTGTATGTCAATACCCTAGATCAGTCAGTGTGCATTGAATTCTAAGTTCACAGTTTTGTTTGCAAGTTCACTGTACTGTTTTTGATAGTTTCAACTTACCCTTTACGCTTTTTAAAGTATAACATATATTTGTTGTGCTCTGTCCATGCCATCGGGGTTGTACACCCTTATGTTGTTCTGAAATACCTAGAATCTTTATGTAAATATATATTAACATAGGACAGTAAGTTACTATTGATCAGTTTGTAACTCAGAACTATAGTGACCAAATATATTTCTTGGCCAACACGGACTAACTAGACTTTACAATATGGTAGTGATATTTGTGCCAAAGGATTTATACTCTTTACAATATTAATATTCTTTACCAAAGGTCCCCCGTCGCCCCTACCAGAGAGAATATGCCCCTTGAAGTTCTTAGGCTCATGCCAACTGGCCCATCTACCCTCCTCCTTCTCCAGCCTTCCCCAGAAGCGTGGATCTAAAGACCCCTGGCGTTTCATTGAACCGTGGTATCCCGTACTCATTAGTTCCCTGCCGGTTGATTCCAACATTCTTTTGTCAACGGATTACAATTGATAGACTGATTCATTATTTCTACATGATAATTGAATGGATGCTAACAACCCTTTTTTTATTTCTCTGTTTCTCCAATTGACGAAACAGTACGTTCACTGTATATTTTAAGTCATGCAGCGTTCACGTTACATCCAATTTGCGTATCGTAGTTATGTATATTGCATGTGTAACGGTCTGATAAAATTGGTACAGTTATTTTGTCAATACTATAGATATCCGTTTACACTTCTCGACAATGCTAAACCAGCTGAACCTTTGTATTAGCAAACAAGTGCCAGGCAATGGATGTTTTTTTCCCCTTCCTCCCAACCCCTTCACCCCACGCGCAAATGACTTGCTTAAGAAAACAAAGGTATCGGAGAAATATTTCAAATACACTTCTAAGTAATCTCTCCTTTTGAATTGCATTTTATTGCTTAGACTATTAGTTTTTAAGTCTGCAAATACAATAAGACAATCCGATACTGTAGATACATTGAATAAAATACAAAACAATACCATGAAAAAATCGAAATAAATGAGGCATTTGTTCAATTTTAAATGTTTGCAGTCTATAGTATCTAAGTTATACTTGATTTAGTTATGAACAATGCACTATTGTTCTATCAAAGTGAGTTTAACTGGTCACGGGAATATACCTCATGAGCGTCATGATATTTCAATATTGCCATGGATATTTTTGGTAAACATGGTTTCTTGATGTAAATTAAATTAAAAAAGTAGAAATGTATTAAAAGTGCAATAATTAAAGTTTAATTTGGTCAAGCTGGTACAAGATTTTGTAAAATAAGCAACATCATTGATCTCAACGACTAATTTCTTTCATAAAACTTCCGATAAAGTACACATTTACTTACTATAAATAATGATATGGTGTAAAACAGTTTGTTTATTTTTTTTGGACATGAAAAAGCATAACACCAACAATTCTTACTCATTCCGTCATCTCGAAAAGTATGATCCAACCAATACTATTGTCACTTATTTGTTGTAGTAAGATTAGAATGGTCAACATGTTATATGGTATAACAAGATTTATTACTAGGTTAACACCATACGACTAAACACACAGTTCATACTCTATACTGATTGATATATCGTACCCTTTGAGTAAAATCAAGCCATTTGCAATATTGAAATATTATTACAAAACTGTAAAAATCGTAGTTATAGAAATTGCAATAACCTACAGTAAGAATATATCCCTGTACATGATATGATGATTCCAGCTCTGTCTATTTATCATTATGAATCCTCAATGATGGTAAGCACTCACTTATCTTACCATTTACCTGGAAGCCACGTAAGCCACCGTATTGTTTATCACCATGAGAGTATTTCTAGAGCCATATAATAAAAGCTGTAGCAATCACGGTAATTTAACCTTCTTTCGACCTTTAGACTATTAACAATCATGACACCAAGTGCTGAAACTGTCCTTCCTTAGTTATGTTGGTGATGACGCCATCTATCTTGACACTCATTTGTCTTTCCAGTGACAGAGAGTACTATCAGAGACGACAGGAGAATCCAACTTGTGGTTGGCTAAAGTAACCTGTGTATGCCATGTATCCATCTACCATGATCCAAGCTACTGTATAAATTAAAGAAGAAACAATAATACAAAGTATGGGCTTAATTATCCTATGATATAAACATAGACGGGGATAGCATTACAATAACCTATTCTTCTGTATCTCTATGCAAGATAACATTTGTAATGTAGCGGAAATCAGTGAAGAGAAACCTATATTATCAAGACTTGTCATATGATTAATTAAATATCGTACCTTAATCGTTTGCTTGTAAATGTATCACTTATTGGATCAAACAATGCACTATGTCCATATAATTGTGGATATAAACCTGCATTTTACAAACTTGGTGGTAATAAGTATAATTTAATTACAGTTTTAGACTTGACTAAAATAGTGGGAACCAAACACGAAGTAAATGTTGAAAGGAATATAATAAATAATAAAATATATGTAACTCCTTTAAGAAGAAAACCATTTTTCATAAACGGTAAGTTACATAGGTTTTCTATATTGCTTTAAGAAATCATTTGAATTATTTAATATACAAATAAATTTACTCGGGAAAACTGACTGGTAAATTATAAACAATGTAATTCTATATCACTTTAATTCACAGAGTGTATTTTAAGTGATATTTGTTTACTCTGTTACTTTTCGTCATGCATAGTATATCCAAAAATATTAACCTAATTATATACATCACTTTAATCCACCCATTATATGTTTAACGACATTTCTTTACTACATAACTTTAATCCACCTTCAGAAATTGTTTTAATATTTATTTACTAGATCCTGTTAAGCCACAAACTGGATATTTGCAAATATGTATTTACTGTATTGCTTTCTGTAATTTCTCGGTATATTGACAACAAACGATTTGTAGTCTATTATTAGAATATTATCTAATAAAAGTATATCAGTCGAACATGTTCATCGAATGACTCTTAACTTATTTAGTTATCATACTCAACATTAAGTTGAGTAGAAAGTTTGATTCATTCCTAACAAGCCAGATAAGATTATTGATTATGTTAATCCAGTTAATATATCTCTGTTATGTTAAAGTGTTACTCGTCATTCTATATTTTCTAAATTCCATTGAAGCCTGCTGACAATATTTGTTCACATGGTAACTGTTATCCAGGTTTGACCGAACATTTGTTCAATGACTAACATTGTGCATAATGTTGTTTCTATCTCATTTGCACAACAAGTCTCAAACTAGTTTTGAAAACGTGTTCGTATTATTATTTCTTTGGGGGTGAGGAGGTAGGAAGGCCATTAGAGTAAGACATCAAGAGGATGTCAGTTACTGACAAAAATCACTGGCTTGATATATAGGTCATAATAACACCACCAATTCATTTATTACGATCAATTTTCAAAGTTATTTGTTTGAAATATTATATATGATATTTATTTTGTGTTTTTATTATTCTATTTCATACTGAACTTACTTATATTCGCGGGGAATGATGACATGTGTAAACACGATATAGTAACACGCTAATTGAACCTAAACTAATATTCTTCGCTGATTATCAATATTTTGTCTGTCTCACTGCATTTAGTTACGCTTATATATTACCCGTGTTTAACGTTCCATATTCTGTAATCCAGTTGACCCTCTCCTTTGTCGTACAGTTATATACTTCACGTATTTGTGCAACTTATCTACTAATAGTAAATATCACCGGATGCCTTCTCTTCCAGTAGTTAAAATCTCCAATATAAACTACTTGGTGAATAGGAATATAATAATGCACCTTTAACACCTTGAGATTTCAGTGCGGATAAAGATGGTCCAATTGGTATAGATGAAGGAAGCAGACAATCACCTAGACTGGAATCACAGAAATCAAGGAATCATGAAATACAGTATAAAATATCAGCTAATAATAACAATTATAAACAAATACCAATAAAAAAGGAAGCAAGATCAGAACAGAACAGATTAATTAATAACCTCTCAATTCTGAGATCGATGATCATAAACAATACGGAAATCTCAACAGGTCACTTCTGCTATGTATTATGTGTGAAGGCAAAGTGTATATTTTCATTTCCCTTGAACAAGACCAAAGACAAAGCTTCCAATAGTTGTAAACTGAGTGTTTCGTGTACCATCTTTACCTAGGGCCTAGATCTATGGGTTTCGCTTACCTTAGTGATGCCAACAGTTAGTAACGCACACTGAGTTTTTCGTTTTCCATCATTTCTTGACTTGATTTCATGCATTTCGTTTTAACAATGCTCTACAAGTAACTAGCATCTTCATCTCTATCCCCAACACGTCCCAAAACTCCACAATACTATCGGCGAATCTGAAACGGAAATCACGTTAAAGGTCAACTAGCTGTGTTGTCGAAACACCTTGGAACTAACCTCAGCCGTACATTTGGCTAGTGTACATTATTTATGAAATAAATCAAGATGTCTCTTTCTTCGAAAGAATTGGTCTTCATTACAAAGTAAGCTATGCGTGACAAAGGCCTATCTATTTCACTCTCATGGTTTGTGAGCAATTAAACTGTTTACTGTTTGTATCCCGAATTCGCGTACTATATTACTAAGATTGCTACAACACCGGTCATATTGTACTGTTAGTGTTACTTAGCCAACTGTAGCTTAGGCCTATACCCAGGCCCGTTGCGCGAAAACAGAAGATTTTAACTAAAATTCCCGGATATCAGTAGAACATAAAAGTAAATGTCAGTGTAATTTGTAGAAACGTAATCTGATGTGGAAAAATGTATATGCGTAGTTAAGGGAGTCAATATCAGCATTTCGCTACATAAAACACACGTGTCTTGCTGATTCTGTATTCATTAGCGTAGGCTCAGTTTGGATGTGCACAGATTTATACGTGCAAGTAGGGGGCCAATGTATGCACTTCTGTAGACAACACGCCAATGTATTGCTGATTCTGTATTAGCCTAGGCTCAGTTTGGAAGATCTCTGGGTCTGACAGTCAGGAGTTCAAACCAAGGGTTGGAACAAAGCCAAATGTAATTTTATAAAGTTTTTTGTTTGTTGCTCGATCATATTTCAATCGGCAATTAAGCATCATTTGATAGTCTGCAAGGAATAACTGTCCTCAATTTTAACCTTTGGAAGTATTGTCAGTTCTACTAATGTATCTATTGAAGTTCAATATGTTAAATTATCTAATAAAATTAGTTGTTTAGTGGTCAGCAATAATTTAGTATCCAACTGTTGTGTACCTAGTTACAAAGTACAAAGTACAGTACTCTGCATTTTGATTTTTTCAGATTACTACAAATGGGTCCTGTGTAAATAAGCTACCGTGCTATACATCTTTGGACTTGTATAGCAATTCGACCATTTTGTATAATACTTTGCATCAATTGTGATACTTGATAACTCATGCCGTGGCTGTTAGATTGTACTAAAATTTGCCTTAAATGCCAATTTAATTAGGTCTACATGCATTTTTCTTGGTTTTGCAGTCAGTATTATATACAGAAATATGTTACTTATATGCAGCCTAACTATGGTAGGAGTCCCACTCATAATCATTTCCATAGCGTCAGATCTCCAGACATTATGCTAGGAATAGCCTCTAGAGGCTATTTGCTGGGCAGTCAATGGAATAACAGAAACTTACAATTATGCTAGGCCTATCCTAGGCTATTGGCTGGGAAGTCAATGGAATAACAGAAACTTACATTATGCTAGGCCTAGCCTTTGCTATTCTCTGGGCTGTCAATGGAATAACCGAAACTAACAGTTATGTTATACACCCAGCAAGCAGACGAGTAAAGTCAAATGCCTGTGCTATTGATTGTGAGAAAATGCATTAATTGATTCCTTAGGCTGCCAAATGAATGAGGACTTAAACTTCCATTAACCCCCCCCCCCCCTCCATTCCCTACCCTACCCTTTCCAATTCTTGCCAAGTGAATTAGAAAGTGCAACATGTTATTTACCAGGAAGCAGCTTAAATAAGACTTACTGCCCTCCTTGTTTCTGCAACCAGAGGAATGGTAAAACTATTCCCGTAGTCCCTTGGCAGCTGGACAGAGATGAAAGATTTCACATGGTGAAAGCCGCACATGTTCTGTATATATAGATCGAAAAGCAGAATTTATGTTGTTAACTTGTTATTTGTCAAACTGTGGATTATAAAAGCCAGTTGAGATATTCTCATTACTCCAATGTTTTGAATTGTTCATAAGGTTGATCTGATATTCCCCTATAAGACTACAGCTGTTATTCTCTATACTACTTCAAAGAATGTAAATGGAATTATGATCACTTTGGAACCTAATTGCTAGCAATTCATCAACAAGTGGGCAAACTGTGTTACTGTACACCTTCTAAGACCTGCACTCTTGACTGGTTGTACTGTAGCAGGCATAATTTGTCACTCACCTGGGAGAATACCCATGACGACTCGATTGATTTATGACTCTAATTGTAATGTTGCCACTTACATAAATACTATGTACATTCATTTCATTCATTCATTCATACCGCTTATCACACAACTTACAGGATTACTGATTCATCTTAAACTTTAATTGATGATATTTTCTGTAATGACGTCAATGTCTTCAATTTTTCTGGCATTCTTGTGTCTGATATAAGTGACCATTTACCTATCATATGCTCAGCTGCGTTCAATTCTTCAAATGCTCACGCGGTACTACCAGCTTTATCATGAAATGGGATACGTCGAGGGGTAATTGCAATAATTTTGCCTCTGAGTTCAACGACTTCAAATGGCATCAACTGTACACAAACAGAGATGTAAATGATGCTTGTAATTTCTTTGTTAGTGTAATAAATGAGATCTACAACAAACATTGTCCCATTAAACGTACTGGCGTCAATGGTCCACGCAAGCGCATCCTTGAATTACGGATGGAATTATTAAATCAATTGCTACTAAGAAAAGACTTTTACAAATTGTACTTCCAAAACAGGTCTCTTCGAAATAAGTTCAACTACGTCAATTACAAAAATATCCTCACTTCTACTATTAGGCTCTCAAAAATATGTTACTAATGCAATTTGCTCAATGAAAATAAAAATAATCAGAAAGACACCTGGAAAACAATATATGAAATAATTGGTCGAAGCAATTCGACCGGAAAGATGCATTTTAGAACAAATCACAAGAGTAAACAATTAAATTCATATATAATGGTTGCTAATTGCTAATTTTCTAGTATCAGTCTGAACTTAGCCTGGCACAGTGAAGAAAGTAATGTCGGCTTCACTAGTTTCTTAAAACTCTAATCCTAATACTATATTCATTTCTCCAACCAACCGTACGGAAATATCTTCAATTATTAAGAATTTGAAATATTTGCAACCTTTCTCTCTCTAGTGGTATTGTTCCTTGTAGTATGAAAGTTGCTAGAATGACGCCTATTTTCAAAACTGGTGATCCTCGGTGCTTTCAAACTACCGACCAATCTCAATTGTTTCAACAATTTCTGAAGTTCTCGAGAATGTATAAGAAACTCACAGACTTTCTATACAAGAATGATATCATTTCATCACGTCAGTTTGGTTTTCGTGGGAATCTTTCCACTTATATGGTGACAACAGATATAGTACAATACACTGATAATGGCTTCAATAACAATGAATTTACTATTGGTGTGTTTCAAGATCTTTCTAAAGCATTCGACACTGTCAACCATTACATCTAACTAAAAAACTTTGCCATTATGGAATCCGTGGGGTTGTATATGATTGGTTTGAAAGCTATCATAATAAAAGAGAACAGGTTGTACGCATTACTGATCAAACTTCTAATACCAGTACAGTAAGGCGTCCCACATGGTGCTGTACTTGAACCACTACTTTTTCTTATCTACATAAATGACTTTTCTCATATACTTAACTTTACACTCTTTGCAGACGACACAGTATTCTTTTTAAGCACAGTAATATTCATTGTGCTGCTCTTGTCGTTAACTCTAAACTACATTCTGTATCTAAGTGGTTTAAAGCAAATAACTTTTCTTTAAATGTAAGCAAACCAAATTGTATAGTATTTCGTCCTGTTCAACGAAAGGTTGATACAGTTAACGTACTTGTTGATAATGGTGATATTACTTTTGTTGGAAAAGTTAAATTGTTAGGTATACATATTAACTCAAATCTCACCTAGAAGTATCATATTAACAGTCCAAAACTCAAAGATTATTGGAATACTTCATACAATTTGGTATTTTGTACCATCGCATACACCTAAAACACTGTACAATTCCCTCATTAATTCAAAGCTGTCTTCCTGCAGCATAAGTAGGGGAAACACCTATCCATCTTACCCTTAATCGCATGTTTACTCTCCAGAAGAAAGCTATGAGACTGATTACAAATTCGAGTTATTTAACTTAAAAATCTTAAATATCTTCGACACATACAAACTCCAAGTCGCTCTATTATGTATAAATATGTCAAAGGACTTTTGCCTTCTATCGTTGATGATTACTATGTTTTCAATTGTGACATTCATAGCTACAAAACACGCTTTTGTCAAAACTTCCGTACAAATTTGATCACTTCAGAGAGGACTTAACAACTTGTTTATCAATTCTGGAGTTACAATATGGAATAGTTTGGACAACACAATGAAAGCATCCAAAAGTATCCATTGCTTCAAACAACAAATAATATCCATTTTATTTAACGATTATCATCATTAAGCAGTGATTCTTTCATTCTTGCCTTTTCTCTGTTCTTTGTTCTTTTCACGTTCTTCTTTCTCTTACTTATCCTTGGTATTCTTTCGTTTATTGTTTTTGTAAAGGGGGACTGCCCGTAAAAGCTCTGCTTCTTCAGTCCTCCTCCACCTCCTTGTAATTTAATGTTTCACCATTGTATTTAGATTATGTGGAAATAAAATCAAACTGACACTCTATGCTGTAAAGTTGCATGTGTCGCATGTATGTTAGGGACACTTGAAGATCAGACAAAATAAACATACACAAGGAGAAAATGAGGTTTTATCCCATGATACAAATGAGATTGGCTTGTTGATATAATGTTCACTTCACCTTGTGTATCACACCTATGGGATATGACAATGTACGTAACAAACAAAATAACAGAAGAACCAAGATGAAGCGAAATGGAAGGAAATCTACAACAAGACCAAAAAATGCAAAAACAAAGAATATTTAATTACCTTATAATATATTCGATTGTCCGCATTTACATTTGGCTGAGTGTTTAAAATCA
>JAIPMN010070330.1:0-12675 GCA_020650975.1 Apostichopus californicus
TTTGTCTATACCCTTCAACCGACGACGACTGGAACTGGCCTCGAAAGAAAGGCAGACTAAGCTTAAGATTGTCAGAGAGCTCAGGGTACCAACTCACGAGATCTGGGTGAAATTCTCCATTCAGCAACATTGAGTGATATTCGATGATATGAATCCTGAGATGTGTAAGCTCTAACCAAATAGAGCCACGACACTACTCTTTTTCCAAATGTGTGGGGGAGGGGGGACATTTGATATTGTGTCCCCCACCCATCGAAATGTGGGGGGGACGTGTCCCCCCGTCCCCCCCCCTTACGCTTTTGGCTGATATTCGGGGCAGGTCGGATAATTTTGCTTTACCATGATAATGAGTTAGGCTATACCCTGACTTTGGGGATATTTTATACTCCCTTCCATAATTTGCCGGGATTGAATCACTGACAATAAAGTATTTAATGCATGGAACGTCCAAAAGCCTGTCTTTTCCTCCTAATTGCAATCGATTGAAAGCATTCGATCATTCAATTTGCTTTAAACACATTTTTTTCACATGGCCCACCACGAAGGCCACTACAAAACTCCGTAGTATCATTTGCACTTTCTAGCATTTTTTGGTCGCCCTTATTGGTCGCTGTTATTGTTCGCTGGAAAATCTTATTGTTTGCTACTATTGGTCGCTCTTATTGTTCGCCAACTTCAGCCAGATGTAGCTATGTAGCTTGTTGGCTGTTACTTAGGTGATTGTAATATAACACAGCTGGGCATTCTTGAATGACTAGACAGTTTTCATTCTTGGCGTCAGTCCCTAATTGTGAATGAAAAGTTACGGTAAGTACTCTGTTCACATTGTCCAGATTTTGATGTAAACCCTCCCCTCGAAAAATATTTATATATTTGACTTCTAGTTCTAACTGCATTCATGCAGGACTTAAAATATTACAATAAAATAAGAAAGAAAGGAAAATTGAACAAAACAATAATTTATGCTTTGACAGTATAAACACTGCACGTTCTTATGCACACTTGTAAACAGTTTGCAGAATTCAATTAATACTGCCCAGGTATATTCGAAGCATGTACTGTACACACAATGACTAAGCATTTTTGGGTCCTTGCTGAAAGTAAAGGAACCTATGCAGTCAGTTTGGCGTAGATGTTTGTGTGTGTGTGCGTTTGTGACACTGTCTCAGATATGGAATGATGGATGTTCGTCATACTAGCTATGAAGATGTTTTATAGTGAGGTGTACCCTATCATAATTGGGGCTGACCTTATGAATATTAATGAGGTTATGGTGTCATACGTAACAATTTTTACAATGCAATAACTCTGCAACCTTAAGTTAATTGGATTGAAGCCAAACTTGGTATACAGTTGTTGGTTAATAGAGCTGGTACATGTAGGCCATCAGGCCCAACAAAATTCAGGGCCCATAGTTGGGTCTGGTGGGCCTATAATATGGGGGTTTCAATTTTTGGGGGGCAAAAATATTTTTGAGCCACTTTGTTTGAGCCAATTATTTTTGGGACCATTTAGACCTGTGCAAAATTTGATCAAGCCCATTTTTATGGGGGGGGGGGGAGGTGGGGAGTGCTAAAGTTTTAAAATTGCAATAGCCCCACATCCTTAAAGCAGATTGGAATACAGTTGTTGGTTAATGGCTGGAACAGGTGGGCATTTAAATGTTGTTAAATTGGGTAATGAAATACAGCACTTTCATATTCCACTAAGCAAGGAACCGTAGTGCCAGTTGGGCTCTTGTTGATTCCTTGTCGATGACATAAGGGATGTAGCATGTGATGTGATGGTGTGTAAATGTCTGAGTGTGCGTTGGGATGTCATGATGCCCTACAGTAGCTCATTTATCATAACTTACCATTTGAACATAGCTTGCATGGAAAGGTCAAAGGTCGGTTGAGATCACCAGTGGCTAAAATATGAAACCTTGTAACAGTGGTGGAGCTAGGGGTATTGGTCAGGGGGGGCGAAGATAGTCTGTAGGGGCGCTTTCGACACTATCTAAGCGGAGCGCCACCATTGGTTGGCGCGGAGCGTACAGAAATTTTTTGAGTAAAGATACACTCTAGATCGCCGGAAATGACCCTTTCCGGGCCTGGCTAATTTGCAGATAAACGAAGAATAAATAGGTGTTATCACCATTTTGTCAGAAAATTACACCAACAAAATGTGACAAATGTCAATAGGTAGATGAGAGCGCAATAAAAAAGTCAATAATCGCAAATAAGTAAAGAGTGGTAAAAAGCTGAAAAGGGCGCCAGCAGTCCATTTGAGTCCGTCAGGGGGGGCATCCGCCCCCCCTGACTGTATGGACGCTCCGCTACTGCCTTGTAAGAGCTGAATGAATATAGTGTTGGTGAATGTCATAACTGGTTGGTATGTCTTCGTCAACTAGAGGCTTTCAGCTGTTTTGTAAGAAGTCAAAGGTCGTTTGAGGTCAGTGAGGAGCTACATCTGAAATCCTTGTACAGTAAACTAGAAAACTCAATAATTCTATTTAAATTGATGAATCTTGTACAGTATTGTGTGTACAGTACGTAGGTGCCACTCAGTAAGTTCTTGGCTACTTTCATTACTGAGGATTGAGGAAGCTCAAAGGTCATTTGAGGTCAATAGATCTATGTCAAAGTCTGAAATCCTTGTAAACATGATAAATCCAAAAGTAAAGTTGGCATGTGATTGCCAACATATTTCACAATGCAAACAATGCTGTAATTTTGTTGTTAAGGGATTGATGGTGGCAGAGTGCATTTAGGTGAAGAAAATGTCCATATGTTGCTAAGTGCATCTTTGTTATTGTATGTAGCATACAGTACAATTAGGAAGGCTGTTCTCCCTGGATATGGAAACATTTTAGCATCAAAATTATTGTGGGAAATTTTATCAGTGACTTACAGAACAGGTAGATGCCCACAGGTGAGTATTAGAAGGTTACAGTTTTAAAGTTTACTGGAAATCTCTGATCTTATACTGTAGGTTCTCACTTAATTCTTGGACAATTCAAATTTGCTCTGAATCATCTGGTGGTCGAGTGTGCTAGAGAGTAAAGCAGTCTAGACATTTTGCACAGGCTGCTAAGTTATGTAATAGCTTTCAAAATGCCATTTTATTGTTTGCCCTGGAACTATTCTATTTTTGTTATGTAAAATTATCATGTATCATTGTATTGAGTTAAAGAATAGTGTGTTTCTACAGACAGTTGGTGAGTTGTAAACTGTTCTTCAGAGAGAAAGGTTGAGTGAGAAATCAGTATAAGACAGAACACAACTTGTAAAAGGACTGAGAAAAAGAGATAGTGAGATGAGAAACGAAATAAAAAAAGGGAAGAAGCAAATTTCCTTTTGAGTTTAATTTCACTTTGTCTGGTGAACAGTCGAGTGAACATTTCATAGCAAGGAATCACAATGCCTTCTGGCTTTCTAGTTTCCTGTAGCAGTTTTTCCTTGCAGTGATTTGCCTTATTTGAGCATCGGTCACAAAGACTTTATTAAACGCACTGTTCTAAAACAAGACAGAAAAGGAAAAATATTTAATTAGCCGGAGGAAAGACACTGAGATTCTGAGAATGATGTTTAATTTTAAGTCGAGGTAAACTCACATTAGATCTCTTTTTTAAACTTGTAGCAAATGCTACACTTGAGCATTGAGGGAAGAAGTTCTTACTCTGCAGTGTTGGATTTTCAGGAATTTGAGAAGGTTGTCCGAAGGACTACCAGTTTCAAAGATTTTCAATGATTTGGTAGTCCTGCAAAATACTTGGTAGTCCTTCCAAATTTTCCACCAAAATTGAAAATGAACACAAATAATACAAAACAAAACATAACAATATAATTAGGCTCAATAATTCTTCAAAGCCTTCATTTTATTTGGTCGTCCAAAGGACTACCAAGCACACAACATTTTGAAAGATTTGGTAGTCCGACGTAATTTCTAGTCGTCTCGGACGACCGGACGACCGTGAAAATCCTACACTGCTCTGTCCAAGGTGGTTTCTACAAATGACTTTCTTTAACGTGCACAATACATTATGAACAATTTGCAATCTACAGGGATCTTCTCAATGTGTTTTAATGGTGACTGAAATGTCGAGATAAACTCACATTAGATCTCTTTTTAATGAGCAAATGCTACACCTGAGCATTGAGGGAAGAAGGTCTTACCCTGTCCGAGATGGTTTCTACAAATGTACAGTATTTCTTCCTGAACATGATGGAGATTAACTACCTAGGGAAACAAATGTCAACGAGGTGAACTCTAATCCTGTAATTAGCATTAACATTCAGAGATTTGCTTTCCAAGCTATTTGTGATGAGTTTGGTAGACTCTCCAGCCTAACTAAGGTTGAACATGTAGGTCAGTGTCTTTTGTGCTGTCAAGGTCTTCCTGGAAACAGGAAAATGTCTAACATTGTTAAAAGATTTAGAAGCACTTTGCCCTCAGTAGTGACCTTCTGCTTGATTTCAATAGACTTTAAAAGCTATGTCTTGATAGTTGTCTGTACACTGGGAGGTGAAAGCTGTGGATGGCTGTAAAACTATTTACAAAATTGATTGGTTTAATCTTTCAGACAATCTGTCCAGGGCTTCAGGACCTCTTTCTGTATATTTCTCTCAACACTTAACGCAACTATGTATAGTAACCATATAAGCTATATATAAATATTTGCTAGAAATGCTATTGTACATTAACATGCCATCAGTGTATCAAAAGTTAAGGTTAACTAGTTACGTGTTCAATTGAATTTGAATGTTCATCCATCTTGGAATTAAACTTTGACAAAATTGTAGTTATAACTGTTCTCTGGGCAGAAGAATTCCAGTATTTTCACTGAATGGAAATTTATTCCATGAATACAGTACGTTGACATTCATACTGGAATTGCACGTTTGGCATTCCATAGTTTACTGTACTTCCTATTAACTGATCGTCTATTTTTTGTCAGGCTCTCCAGTTATGCACTGAATAACTCAACATGTTTCTATCTTCCCTCCAAGCCTACTGTAGATCCCTGCCAACCAATCACAACAACCATGTCTTCCAATTCATCCATTTATTCATTGGAATTGCACGTTTGGCATTCCATAGTAAACTTTCTTAACTGATCGTCCTAGTCAGGCTCTCCAGTTATGCACTGAATAACTCAACATGTTTCTATCTTCCCTCCAACCCTACTGTAGATCCCTGACAACCAATCACAACAACCATGTCTTCCAATTCATCCATTTATTCATTGGAATTGCACGTTTGGCATTCCATAGTTTACTTCCTATTAACTGATTGTCTTTTAGTCAGGCTCTCCAGTTATGCACTGAATAACTCAACATGTTTCTATCTTCCCTCCAACCCTACTGTAGATCCCTGACAACCAATCACAACAACCATGTCTTCCAATGCATCCATTCATTCATTGGAATTGCACATTTGGCATTCCATAGTAAACTTTCTTAACTGATCGTCCTAGTCAGGCTCTCCAGTTATGCACTGAATAACTCAACATGTTTCTGTCTTCCCTCCAGCCCTACTGTAGATCCCTGACAACCAATCACAACAACCATGTCTTCCAATTCATCCACTCTGAAGATGATCCTCTTCCTAGGGACGTATCGAGAGAACCGCGTCGGTATTCGGGTCGCCAACTTCATGAAGAAGCAGATGGAAGCTAGAGGATATGAGGTTTTATTCTTTGGTAATTATGTAATTTAGAAACTAATCATCTGAATTATTAATTAATATATAATCTGGTACCACATCTTTAGAGAAATTAAGCAAATTGGAAATGATCAAGATGCGTATATACCAATTGAAAGATACAGGACATGCAGGGATGTGCTCAGGAATATTTGAGTGCCGGGCAGATTGTGCGCTAGTGTGATCCACACCCTGGAAGAGGGATCTCATGGGTGGGGTACCCCCTCCCCACTGGGCAAATTTTGCACATGAAGTATGCTTAGGTGGTGCTATTTTTCCTATTCTGTGCCATGTATTGTCCCAGATTTTGGTTATAAATGGTAAAATTTGTTAAATTATCATCAAAAAAGTGCCGGGCGGAAGTGTTTAAAATTATTGTTTGTACTGGGGCGGCATTCAGAACTACTGGACGTGTCTAAAGCAAGAGTATTTTGGACACAGTACTGTACCTTACCATATTTTGTTTAGTATTTTACAGAGGGCGAAATTTTTAACTACTAGTATGAAATGTTACTCGGACCTGTAATGTGTTATATGTATCAAACATTCCTTACCTCTCAGACTTCCACCTATCTTCAATCAGATGCTGAAAAGATGGAGTTCCCAATCCTGAAGAAACCGGTACATTTCTACAAAGATCCTAACGACCTCCCTAAGGATCTGAAGACTGCTGCCAGTCAGATCAAAGATGCAGATGCGTACGTCATGGTAACCGGAGAATACAACCATTCCATTCCTCCAGGATTGGCCAACATGCTCAACTACTTCCCGGGCTCTATTTATAGTTATAAACCTTCGGGAATTGTCTGCTACTCTCCAGGTAAATAGCTGTACTGTATGCATACTGACTCCTCTCATTAATACCTGTCTTAGATCTAATAAATGGCATTGTTTTCCCATCACATTCACACCAGTTACTTGGATTATAGATTCTGAACACTAATAACTGAACCATCCAGTCCTTAGTTGATGGCTATTACCTTATATAGCCCTATTGTCACCACAGTATCTTGCATAAAGAACGGATAAGGCCCAAGGTTCATTCAATTAAACCTGAAAAGCAGTAGAGACTGCATATCAAGAAAAAATGGATTTTTTAAATTTCTTTCTGAATGCAAAAAGGATTCATGAGGATGGCATGTATACAGTATGTCTGTGTATGTGTATTTTTGTGTGTGTGTGTAGGTGTGTGTGTATGTGCGTTTGTTTTGTATTCTGACCGAGGACTTGAACAAAAGAATTTCAGGTCCTCGGTTGTGATTTCTAAAGAATCACCACGTCCTCGGAAGAATTCTATTGTATGGGGTATTGTTAAGGTTAGGGTACGTGGATTTGAACAATGGAAAATACAATGGGGTCCTCGGTCTGAATGTAATACAAACATGTGTGTGTACGTTTGTGTATATGTGTATGTTTGTGTTTATGTGTATGTTTGTGTATGTTACACCCCATCTTAGACATGAAAACTACACCATAAAGCTTGGATTCACTTCATACCTACATACAGTAGTTTATAGAATGACCTTAATAGTCAGTACATGAAGCCTGTTGTATTTTGTAGAAATCAAAGGTCATTTGAGGTCTGAAACAGGTCTGAAAACCGTGCAAGCATGTTAACTGAATTTAACTTCATACATGGAATGTTAATCACTTTAACTAAACCGCAAGAACCCTGCTGTTGTTTGTAGATCTTAATAATCATGTTGCAGTAGGTCAACAGAGGTCAAAGTTGGAAAAACTTTGTAAACATCACAACTCCAGAATTATATCTTATTAGACCAACCGGACAAAATCTATATATAAATTCATTACTGTGTTGGTGCAGCTGTGGTGTGCATGGCAAACTGTGTTTTATGTTGTCCATTTTTTTGCAGTATGCATAACAATGTTTGATTTTTAACTCCCTGACCGGAGCGTTATGACTAAACACTGTTAAAAAGCTTTACTCGAGAGAGGTGTGTTGATAACCACTGAACTGAAGTTATCGTAGTAAGCTCTGAACTAGTCTTTATGCTGTCACTTTGATAAGGATGAATAAAATCTCAGACAAAAATGTGAATTTGTAGCCTCCAGGAGAAATCTTTGAGGGTAGGGGGTTGGGAGGGGGGGGGTGGGTGGGGGAGGAAGGTTGGGAGTTGATGTTTTTGTATTGAGTCAAGTACAACAGAGATTGGCGCTGACAGTGTCACTGCTACCACATTGAACGTCCTTTCTGAAATGACCTTTAACATCTCACAGTATTGTTTATATGGATGATGGACCTGTTCAGTCACACATGCCTTTCCGACATTCTATTCTCAGGGATTTACGGCGGAATGCGGGCCGCCATCCAGCTCCGTTCGCTCACCGCCGAGATTGGTTGCCTCAGCGTCTCAAACATCTTCGGTATACCACAAGTACACAAAGCCATCGATGAAGAGGGGAACCCCATCGACGATCACATGGAGAAGGGCGCCAAAAAGATGCTGGACCAACTGGAATGGCACGCCACCGCCATGAAGAACCACAGAGCCGCTGTCGGGGTCCCCAAGTAGATTCCATACCTGGCTAGTCACGTGTGTAGAGAACAGTAATCCTATAGTTTTCATCAGTTATTAGTTATTCATATTTATCTAGTCCTCTCAGGGTGGATTTCCTCTGGACATCTCATTTATAGAGTATGTCATACATAATATTGGTAGTTTGGTATAAAGTTGTTCTTAGGCATAGTGCCTTTAAGTTAGAAGTGCCTATCACTGAATCATCTAGAGAAAAGTTGTCAAGGCGCTAGTGGTGGAACTCATAGTTCGAGCCGATTGTAAGCTGATTTGAGGGCAGCCTTTATTAAGTCACCTTTGAAGTCTGGTTCCTTGGGTCTCCACCAAACAGTAAGGTCGGATAGTTTATCCCCGAGTTGAAAACGATGGAATTCAGACACCTCTCACAGGATTGCCTGAAAGATTGACTGGCCCATTGGTGATTGGTTTCAGATATAAAATAGAATACCATTGCACGGGTCAATCCATTAAAAGTTCTACTATCGCACCATCAACTGCCCTGTGTCAAGCTTAAAGCAGCATTTTGCGTCCTTTTCTATGGTTTTTCTCAACCTCACTGACTCCACTATGCCATAACGACATACATAACTAGCTTATCTATTTAAATCTTACTTCAAATGGTGGCATGAAAGTCGAAAAATTTGCAATTTCAACTTTGTTTTTCTCCAAGATATTTTCCGTTGGGATCCCAATAAACCTCGCCCATAACATGAATATTTAAACACTACGAACGTCATTGACCAATACGTAATACAACACCAAGCTTGATTTGTGTACAGTCTATATGGCAGTTGTACCAGGGAGTTCCATAACAGCTCCCTGGTTGTACCAACGCAAAGGCTTGAATCTATTTTTAGCAACGGCTCATAACTAAACCTGCATCTCTGATTGGTTGAATTCAAACTAGTGGGTTTGGGGTACTGTATGCGATTAATTTTAAATGTGGAATTTTGTCGTGGATACTTTTCTCATTCTCTGCAAATATCCTTAATTACTCGCCAATTAACGATGTTGGCAGGGAAAAACTTGGCTGATATCTTAGTTTGCTGTTTTGTGATTGATATATGTAAAAAACTCGATGGACATGTCAAAAAAGTAGAAAACGGTGACCAAACGCAAAATGCTGCTTTTAATGGCAAATCTGTATTGTTTCCTAAATTGAAGTTAAACTTTTCTAGAGAACTTGCCAGGTTTTTACCAATTAAATTGCAAAATGTTGAAGAGAGTTGAAAGTAGAATACAATTTGGTTTCGGGAAACTGCTATAAGATAAAAACCGCATAGACTGTTGACAAAGGTATATATGAATAAACGGTCCCACGCAGTCTTTCAAACATTAGCTGGTTTATATTTTATGAGAAAGTCGCAAACAGAATCCTTAAGGAAAATTACGAAGGAATTGTTAAATTGCACTTTTTTTTTGGCTCACCTCTCACCTGAAGACACCAGCAGTGTATGGTTAGGCTTGGTTAGGAGACAACTTTAGTGTTGATTACATTTACGTAGTTTAAAAAAGTATGGAACACTTGCCTGGCCATTTCTGATTTGCCATGATACAGATTATTATGATACAGATTATTATGCACCATAACAAGAGACTTAAAAAGAAGGAGAAGATATAATAATTTGGTACTTACTATTTGACTTGCAAGAGAGTAAAAAAAAATTGATCAATGTGAGGTTCTGGAGAAGATAATGCAGACTTGTGAAGAAAGACAGATTGGATTTGAATAATATCCACACTTGTACATTACCACTAGATGTATTTTAAACTTGTGCAATTGCTGAAAAGATTTAGCATTGGGTTGCTGTCATCAGAAATATTAAAGAAGCTTTTATTCTTATAAACCTGGCACAGCTAAAAAGGGTTAGGATAAATATTAAACATGCACTCAAGGATGCAACCACATAAACTTCTGGAGGCTTTACGTAGCTCCCCAGGTATGGAATCAGAGGATTCATTCAGCCCTCTCCAACCCCCAACACCCCCCCCCCCCCACCCTCTCCAACTTCCCTCAACTGGCAGACAGAATGTATAACATTTATGTCAAGTTTCAACCTAGACAGTGGAAAAAATTGTAAAAATGTTTCAGAAGTTGCAAAACATTGCACCATATTTGCATCTACTGTATGCACGCTCCTCATTAAAACCACCTTCCATGGACGACATAACATCTTAGCACCCTACCCTTTAACCCCCATCCAGCGAGGACATAACATCTAAGCACCCTCCCCTTTAACCCCCCATCCATGGAGGACATAACATGTTAGCACCCTACCCTTTAACCCCCATCCAGCGAGGACATAACATCTTAGCACCCTCACCTATAAACCCCCCCCCCCATCCATGGACGACGTAACATCTAAGCACTGTCCCTCCCCCGGTAAAGAATCGTGGTTGTTATAGACTTTATTTGCTACGATCATGAACTGATTTAAAACTCTAGAATGCAAAAACAAAGATTATAATAAAGTTTATCATCCAGGCCATTTTGGCCTGTCAAGGGTGGTGTAGTGGACATAAACTTTGTGCCATATGTTGCCTTAAATAACTCATTCTTAAAAGAATCATAATGTAAAGAAAGAAAATTGTTGGAACCTCTTCTTCAAAAATAGGCGAGTGAGACTTGATGACCTTCAAAAGGATTACAACGAAATAAGAAAGATAGAATGTCCCTGGAGGACCGCAAACAGTACCGTGGTAGTCATGATAGTTTTATCAGGGCTGGGGGGGGGGGGAGAAGAGGGGTGGATAGTTGAAGAGGAGACATATATATTCATGTATAAACATGTAGTATTACCAAATGGATCTGAGTTTTGAGAGTGAGGGATGGATTGAAGGGGGTGAAGGGGGGGGAGGTAGTGGTTGGTTGTTTTGAAGGGATCCAAGCTTTAGTGATGGTTCTCGTAGCCTTCTACTACATAGTAAATATCATATTGTAGCTCTATTGTGTTTCATCATTCATTGACAAGTAAGTACAAAGGTGAATGTACAAAAAGATTTGCTGACAATGTGACATTTGTGTCATAAAAGCATATACCGTATAAAGAGATATGCAAGTTTTTTTTTTTTTTGGCCTATGCACAAACACTCAAACCATATACATTTACCTTGTTAAATCTTATTTATCTCATGTTGCATTAATAGAAGCTCAGGTTTACTTTATCAGAAAGATCATAGCTTATAGCCTTGCAATTCTTTCCTCCTGAATCAATGAGGACTGGAACTTTTTGCACTTCT
Organism: Apostichopus californicus; assembly: GCA_020650975.1. NCBI lineage: Eukaryota > Metazoa > Echinodermata > Holothuroidea > Aspidochirotida > Stichopodidae > Apostichopus > Apostichopus californicus. The sequence continues at coordinate 11,463 of JAIPMN010070330.1, forward strand.
TTGATAATAATCATTCACAGTCCTGTGTAAGTTTCAACAATCAATAGAGTAATATTAATGTGATATTTGCAGAGCATTTTGTAATAATAATATTTTAGTCTGAGGAGAATTAATTTTGCTCTTTTGTAACAGGACATGTGTAAGTTTCAACAACCAATATTAGAGTAATATTAATGTGATATTTGCAGAGCATTTTGTAATAATAATATTTTAGTCTGAGGAGAATTAATTTTGCTCTTTTGTAACAGGACATGTGTAAGTTTCAACAACCAATATTAGAGTAATATTAATGTGATATTTGCAGAGCATTTTGTAATAATAATATTTTAGTCTGAGGAGAATTAATTTTGCTCTTTTGTAACAGGACATGTGTAAGTTTCAACAAAACAGGACATGTGTAAGTTTCAACAACCAATATTAGAGTAATATTAATGTGATATTTGCAGAGCATTTTGTAATAATAATATTTTAGTCTGAGGAGAATTAATTTTGCTGTTTTGTAACCGAACATTGAAGTGATCAATTGGAAAGTTAAGTTGAAGTCTTCTCTGAAATGACTTGAACAATTTGTGTGAATTTGAAAACAGAAAGAGTGACTTAGCTTACACCAAAGAATAAATTTGCTTGACCATGGGGGTGGGGGTCCGGTAAGTGGAACAGTTTGGAATATCTGCTTATAACTTTGCTTGACCATGGGGTCAAATAAGTGGAACAGTTTGGAATGTCTGCTTATAACTTTGCTTGACCATGGGGTCAGGTAAGTGGAACAGTTTGGAATGTCTGCTCATAACTTTGCTTGACCATTGGGGTCGGGTTAGTGGAACAGTTTGGAATGTTGCTCATAACTTTGCTTGACCATGGGGGTCGGGTTAGTGGAACAGTTTGGAATGTTGCTCATAACTTTGCTTGACCATTGGGGTCGGGTTAGTGGAACAGTTTGGAATGTTGCTCATAACTTTGCTTGACCATGGGGTCAGGTAAGTGGAACAGTTTGGAATGTCTGCTCATAACTTTGCTTGACCATTGGGGTCTGGTAAGTGGAACAGTTTGGAATGTTGCTCATAACTTTGCTTGACCATGGGGGTCGCGTAAGTGGAACAGTTTGGCATGTTGCTCTGAAAAGTTAGCAGAACTTCAATAAATATCCATTCCAGTTTTTCTGTAAGTATCTGGAAAACATAAAGTGGATTCTACCCATGAAATTGTGAGGGTA
>JAIPMN010070503.1:307-13756 GCA_020650975.1 Apostichopus californicus
CCTCCCGCTTTGTACGCGGACACCCTAACCAACTAGGCTATGGACGCTGATTGTATGTCCAGAGGTTCGAAACCGGTAAGGAAGGTCGTAATTTCACTGTAGGCGTTTGTCACCTGTATCGAACAATACTAGTTCTTTTTTTTAGTGACATATTTTGCCTTACGCTAGAGATCAAACATGATGCTAACCAACTCGAAAATCATTTGTGTTTCCTAAAGCCGGATCTCGAAAGAGATCCGGGTATGTTTTATATACCCGATATACGGTGCTTTTCTTGAATATCTTGTTTAGTTTTAATTTCTTCGGAAAATATGAGTTGATAGTTTATTCCAACTTTTGTTCAGATCGCTTTAGGGTATAATGCACTTCACAAAGGTCAATTCAGACGATTCGAAGAACTTGTTGTCCATTAAAAACTGGGGAAGTCGATCTTTCATAAGTGATAGAAACGGCAATTTTGCTGAAACTATATATCGAATAGTGTTTGATTTAGTAAAGACATTGGTGCAGAACACTCATGACCCATGTTGTTGTTTTCCTTCTTCCCTGCAATGTAATATCTGCTCATTATAAGTGAAAATGAAAGGAACGATTGGAATAAGTTTATACTTCTACTGTTTTTTAGGTTTTGCAGAAACTGATGTTTGGCGAATGTTAGTCGGTTAACGAGTGAATGGACAGACAGATGGTGATCCGCATGACATATTTCAGCTTCAGTTGTTATTTATTTTGTTTCCTCAAACACCAAGTGAATGTTAAAACAATCATATCAGTGCTGTTTGAAATAGAAGGATAACATTAATGGCATGACTATTGTACTACTGATGTCAGCTGGGTGTTATAGATGGATAACTCCAGAGCTGGTACAGAGATGGTACCACCTTTGTTAAGAATGTAATGCACTTTACCTCTATTTGTTGATATTAATCACGTGAGCTTTTTCACATGAACGTAACTTTTCTTTTATTATATATTTTTTTGCAATGTTGTTGACCTCAATAATTAGTAGCTTCCTAACACGCTACTGTACTTCTATCACACTCACTAAGAATCCCAATACTTTGGTGCGAAAGATCTGCACTCTAAAAATATTTTTAATTATTCACCAGAACCAACGAACACATTTTTCATTGTATATATTAACCACTTAACGTATTTGAATTTTCGGAGTACCTATTCATTCCTTTAAAGGAAGTATAGCATCTGTTTGGCTTGAAAGATAAATAACAACGATCATTTTTGTAATTATTTGTCATCAAACTGTCCTATTTCTCTCCTATGTGGTTTTGATTTATCCTGTCGCAGACAAATAAATCATCAAAACAATGTTTTTTTTCTTCTAGTTATCATCTTTTTCTTCCGTATAAATGTGGTTGAGTAGCGTAAACTCGTTGATATTAATGGTCTTTATTTCGAGTATATAAAGTTTATTTAATAAGGTAACGATAATTCTGTTCACTAGGCGGTAATAATTGTCAGCAAGAAAATAAATATCAGACAATTGACATCGTACATCACTTTCTCTATTGAAATTGTGTAAAGCTTTTTATTTTGGGGTACCATTCATCACATCTTAAGTTGATGGAAATGCTCTAAAGACGATTAGTAACAGCAATAGGACTATTCCTTAAATTAATTCATAACCGGTTAAAAGCAATGATTTATTTATTTTAAGTAACATAATGACTTTTTAAACCGACATCACACCTATAAGTTAACCGTTAACATGTAATTTCCAAAGAATTGTCCAAAAGTACCCAACAGGAGTACTTTGGAGCGGAACCTCATTGGTAATAAAGTAGTGTTGTAATCGTTTAACTGAGTAGTATTCGTATCGCAATTATTTCCTGCTGATAATTCTAAGTATATTATGTTCCCTTTCGTGCCTTCCAAACTTGGACATGTTCATCACTATATGACATATTATTGCCGCCTGTTACATCGTTAATGTTGTTTGTGACCAAGGTTCCGAATGGATTTTAGAATATTTTTACAAAGCAACGACAATACAAAGAAGAAAGGAATTCATCAAGGGAATCTGTAAATTGAGTAGCAGTATAAAATTGATTATTTCAATAGAATTTCTACGATTTATTATTTATTTACCTTACAAACTAATTTTCTACATTGTAAGTAAAGTACAGATCAAACACACGAGTTGATCAAGGTGATGGGTAGTTAAGTAATATTCTTCATGTTTTTGTTTCAATGGAATTACTTTAAAAAGTTTATTGTGTACCTTACCTATGAGAAACATGAATGATACTGTTCCTTTATGCTGCAATATGCCACCACTAAAAGCAATGCTTGGAATGAAAAATGACATACATAATCTTCTTTTTTTAAAGTTTCGTTCAAACCAGGTGTATGTCGAACAAAGAAACTGATGATAACATTAATTTTATAAAGTTGTTTTCTTGTATAACTATCAGGATACAACGTGTCAAGGAGTCCGGAGTTGAAACAGAAGGAAAATCAGAATGTTAATGATAATAATGAACCCACGTAAGTGAAACTATAACCAATTTCATAAAAGTAACTGCAAGTTTTTGCGTTTAATAGGAATTATTTCACCCTGCAATGTGAGCTTAGGACAAACACACATTGCGTCGATCTGTAACGCTAGAATGGTAAGTAAGTATAGTCCAAGATAACGAAATGTTTGCATAATTTAACGTGCAATAAACGAATGCTATAACATCATAAAATTAATTCCAGTTTAACAACTGAGAGATCAATAACAGATCATATAGAATGATAAAGTAGATTTTTCAGTTGTTGATAACATACTATAGTGTACCAGTATTGTAGTTTATGGAGTTACCAACCGAAATACATGCTGATATCATGTTCTCTTTGCACACAGAGCTACATCCAATGTGACCATTAAAAGTCAAGGGGTAGGAAAATACAGCAATTCTGTGAGAAAAGCGGTTTATTTAATATTTATAAGCTATAACTCTCTAATTGCACAGATGTTGCTCAATTTTGCAACATGCCGTACATCAGCAACAATATACACCTGTGAGCACCATTCACAGTTACAAGACGTGACGACGTTTTCGCACACCAGCAACAAGATACACCTTTTAGCACCATGCACCAGCTAACAACCTAAATATTTGTTGAAACCATGTTCTCTTTGCACACAGAGCCTCACCCAATATGACATTTAAAATGGGTAGTAAAATACAGAGAATCTGTAAGAAAAGCGGTCTGTTTAAAGGGAGTGTAAAGAATCGCGCACAAAGAAACGTCTGATGCCGGTAATCTGACCTAGTTTTGAATGAGGTGTAACAGAAGTGTTAGACACCACCATCGATCCCAGAAAATACACACACAGCTTGCTACCGTCGGTAATTAAACACTAGTGTACAGTCAATACATGCATCTACGGTCAATACCCACCACACTGTGTATATAGCAGCGATGGATATCTCGGCAGGGAGTTGTTATGGAACTCCCTGATCTCAGGTCCAGATAAAAGATAACAAGGTATCACGTTTCATTACTGTCTGCATTTTTTTCGACAAGAAGAAAGCAACGAAAAGTTAACTTCGTTCAGAGGGCGGCACGCGGTTTGGGGCGAGTCTTCAATGCCTTTAATACAAATTCTCTAAAAAAAAAAATTATCTATATGCCATAACTCTCTTATTGCACATATTTTGTAACTTTTGCAACATGCCGCACACCAGCAGCAATATACACATATATACATATACATATAAATATTAAAATAGAACATTTCTCGATGACTTTCCTTTTAAAATGCCTGCAATATTTATTGCAATAACAAGCATAAAGTTACACCATTGCACAAAAATATAACTAATGTTTTCTTACTTACCTTTCTTGCACAATGCTGCCAAAATATGAGTAGGAAAAGTGTAATGCTTCACTTAAGACGATACCTTAGAGATGAAAATGTCACGATTGGGATAGAGATATTCTGCTTGTTTTAACTCACAAAAGCCTGATATTGTCTTGAATACCGAAACGGTTCTGATAACGGCCAGGGTACAATTATAATCAGAGTAAATCGTTACAAATTGTTCACTACACATCACACTCGTAATACGTTTGTGGAAATTACTAAAGACCTTCATACCTCAGTACATTCTATGTAAAGAGCCCAAGGAAAAAAGCAACAACGTTGTTTCCATTGACTGCACGGTGTAAAAATTGCTTAAGCCAATTGAACTTGTTAATGTTAGTGTCACGTGTGACTTATCAACAGAGAAAAAGAAGCAAAATGTATCTAAAATTGTTGCTGATGATGTTAAATGATGTTAATTGATAGGACAAAACAAGAGTCTATAAAACGTGTTGTTTTGTATTGCTTCGACGTTGTAATTACCTCTTATCTAACACCCTGTGAAAAGAATTCACCAAGTTTATACTTCCGTTGACTGATTTATATCATTGAAAAACACAGAACATTGTTCTTGAACATATTAAAGGTCTATTTCTGGACTAAATGTATAATTTACTGATCAAAATAGTCACATATATATATGTTTTGCATGCTTCGTCGATTCTTTAGTTTTCCAAATAATATATATAATTGCAAAATTATAGACGTCTATTGTCGTAACGCTGTTGCTTACATCCAAATGTGTTTTAATAACTACAACATCAAATTCCATTCCACCTTAAATTAGGCAACGAAACTTTGAACCAATCACGTGCTCTATTTCTTGCCTCTTGCCACTTTGTACAACCCCTATCCAAATATTAATCAACATTTTGTTGCTAATAAAGATTTGTGGGTTGTGTTATTGTGGTCGTCAACATTGTTCAAATTGGAAAGAAATTGGACTACAGACTATACAAAATTCGAATTTCCCACTGTCTGACAAGTAGATCAATTCTAGTAGGAAAACCAAATCTTTTTCGTTTTACATTTCAGAGGAAAGTAAGGGAGCTGAATTATATTGAGATTGATCACGAAGGTAGCAAAAATGGTTGTCTTCGTATCAATAAAAGTGACAATGTGAGCGAGTATGCTACTGTTGTTAAGACTACGCCTTCAAATGTCGCTTCCGAGAGAGAATTGAATGTCTGTGTATGAACAAAGTGTAACAAATCTTGATTTATCAAGAAGATTCCAACCATGGCAGCAAACTCAGGAAAACGTGTTCTCGTGTGTGCTACCAGCTGACTCTGCATCTCAATTTGGCCAGTTTCCAAATCCTGGAAAAAAATGATGGTCCTTATTTTCTTCTAGTACGTTGGCGTTGCCTTTTTATCTACATTTTTATGTACCTAAGTTACTTATATTTTGATATATATTCTTACAGTACATACACATATAAAATATCGACGCACTGAAAAGTAACAATAATAACTCTAATAAAGTATCAACTAGTGAATTTAATCCATTGCACTGTCCACAGAAAAAAGGGATCTGCTGGAACTTAAGTTAACCTTTTAACCAGAAACCGACGTTTACAATTTTAAGCAAGATTCTTCAGTAAAAGCTGGACTCGATAGTATTACGACGGCGGTCGTGGACCCCAAATCCCTTCCTTTTTTTAAGTGGACAACGGAAGAGATTAGTTTCCATAATTTTTTGAGTAGAAAAGTAGAAATGATACAGGGCCTTATATTGTGACAATTCATGTAAACAGAAATTCAAAAGTTAAACTTTCTAATGGTACGTAGGTTTTATCTAGGAAGCAGGGCCGTAGCCGGAAAAAGGGAAGAGGTAGTCCAGAGGGTACAAAAATAACCAAACACGAAACAGGGACTGTATAAAAAAGTTGTCAAAAGAAACTAACTAACTAATTACGGTTTATTAAACAAGTAAGGCTAATTTTTACAACATCGATGCAGTGGCAGATTTACGGGGTGCAGGGGGCGCGTCCTTTATCGGGCCTCGTTTTCATTTTTTACTAAAATGTGCTTAAGAAATGCGTTACATAAGATAATAATTAAATGCATTATTTCTTCTTTCTCATACTACTATCTACAATATTCAACCTGTCAAAAATTAACTATTCAATTAAAACTATAGGTAGACTTAATCATAGTTAAAATATGTCTCGCAATGCACCATTTAACGTTAAAGGCTCATTTTCCTGGGAAAGGAATATTCCTTAGCTGACAGGTGAACTGTTTAATACGCGTTGTGGTAAAGTGTGTTTTCAACTACCAGGTGAACATTTGTGAATAAAGTAACGAGCTTCTATATTCAATGTGCAATTACTATGGCTTTAACTATATCTTAATGTGCGTGTGTCATTGTATTTTAAAACGTTGCTTTTTATTAGTGTCAGTATCAGCATGGTAACCGCACATTTCTTTACATAACCAGTAACTTGAGCAACTCAATAGAAAAGTTACGGTCCCGTTAAATACATCCAAAGTTTGTTTGTAATATTAGTAGCAGTTGTCAACTCGATGATTAATTGCCCCGTTAATATATGATCAATTTGAAACAAATGACACATTTCTTAAAATATAATGAGCAATTTTAAGAAAATGGCAAAATGATTATCTATCCATTCAATAAATTGAAGCAAAATGTTGCACTGATTACTAATTTATTCCAATAATTCAACACTTTGAAACAAAATCACAAACTGATCATTGGTTCGTGGAACAAAAATCTCTCTAGACATCTGACCACTGCATCAAGCATGACGTTACCGTTTAGTCCCCATTTATATAAATGAGAAGTAACAATTAAACAAGTTATAATTATTAGAAAGCTAAATAAATTGTAATTGGAAAGTACCCTGTGTTTGGACAATGTAATTAAAAAGTAACACCATTTTGGAATCATCACGTTTACACAAGTGTAAATAAATATTTTTGTCAGATCTGTTAAATGCAGTTCTTTAAAGCCTCATTTTCCCCATATTTGTGTATTTGATATGGTTGTCATTGAATAACCTCACTAAACTTTAAGTAAGATTGACAGATGGTTTTCTGCTGCTGTGTAACCATTCCTCAACATAACCTTTTTATTGGATGATATTCTTTATGTTAACTGTTTTGTGTTATATTATACATTGACCACACATACCCACTGTAGAACTGACTTAAACATGTGTGTATGTTATTACTGAACTACTGAAATACCCTAACTATTTAATAAATGCACATATTTAACAGATACGGAATGGGTTTTCAACATAAAATTATAAAGCTCTTTTCATATCCTTAATATTAACTTGGGTCGCAGTAAGGTAATACTTCCTGTTCTATTGATGAATATTTGCAATACATACACAAGCATGAAATACATGGCAAAAGGAGCATATTAACTAAATATAAGGTAACATATTGTAACGTGAATGGTCTTTATACTCCTAATTTTGGAGGGTTAAATCTTAATTTATGGGCTTCACAGTCTAATTAGGGAATTATAGTATTAGTAAATCAATATGATTATTGATTTGAATGTATACGACATATTTGCACATGTTTAAGGGGATAATGTTGTTGCTGTCTAGTAAATAGCTAAAAGCATTGTAATTAGCTTGTTGTATTTAACAATTTTGTAGTACATATACCAGAGTGAGACAAAATAAATGACAGTTAAGTTTTTTTTTTACGAAAGACAAACTTACATAGTCATTGAATATTTTTGTGCGCAGATCGCTCCTCGGCCTTTTGGCTAAGATCATGTGTAGTATCTGTTCCCTTTCAAGGGGAATGGTGATGCACACCCGACGATGATCACACAGTCACAGTCCAGATGCAAGGGGACTGGGATTGAGAGCGGATCAGTTGTTCGGTAGTTTTGTTTTCGTGCCCAGGTTCTTTCCTGGGTGACTTTTCTTAAAAAGGACTTGTGCGCGGATCGTTTTCGGCCTTTTGGCTAAGGTCATGTGTTGTATATGTATGTTACCTTTTGACGGGAATGGTGATGCACGACGATGATCACACAGTCTCGATGTAAGGGGATCGGGGTTGAAAGCGGATCAGCCGTTCGGTAGTTTCATTTTCGTGCCCAGGTTCTTTCCTGGGTGACTTTTCTTCAAAAGTATTTGTACGCAGTCTTTCTTGTTGTATCTTTAACCTGACGTGGGTCATTAGTTACCTTGGTAACCGATTCACAGGCTAGCAACGCTTTCACTGGGGCTTTGCCAGTTTAGCAGAATGGCTGAAGGTACTTGACTATGCAGAGGAACTCGGAATGCAACACTATTCTATATACTCAGTATGAACTGGCACAGTTGTTTCAAGAGGTGATTTAGCAGAATTTAACGCCAAATAAGATATTTATATCTTAAACAGTAGGTTTAAATAATATGTTGGTCAATCGACATTTTCTATTTGAATATGCCGCAAGAAGACATTAAAACAAACTATTGTCCAATGATGCACATCTAATTGCTTTTAAAACTGACATGCTTTTTATTCGGCAAGGATTAATTATTGTATGTGTTTTTGTATAAGTAATTGACATGTATATATAGAGAAATCTCCATGTAAAAAGAGGAATTCCAACATTAGGACATTAACTAGTTTATATAAGTTCTATTGTAACTGAAAAAAGTGCCTGTTTAATGTTGTTAATTATGAATAAAACACGAGTGACTGATTCTTTATTTCATTATACTTTGATTAGCTTTCGAAAGTACTTAACCCACTCTATGAGCACAGCTAATAAATTTACAGGGATCAATAAAAAACATGCGAATTGTAAGTGTTTAATATTTAAATGTAGTTAACATACAACATTATTTTGCTGAGCTACAAGTTATTTATATCGAAATTGCTCCCCAGATGTTAAAATAAACACACGATCATACAAACGATACACGTAAACATTAAACTGCTTGTCTAGTGTTATAAGCATTATGTACTTTCTGTGAACTAAATCAAAATCATTCCAAATGCTGCATGAACTATTCCAAAACGATGTCGTTCTCCCAACGATGTCCTTTAACATTGGAGAAACTGAAACAAAAATTGCCATCACGTGATCAAAATTCGACGAATAGGACACAGTACTGGCCTTGCAACAGATCCATCAGATCCTGAGATAACCAAGTTTAAGTTCGTGTAAAAGTAAGTTGGCCTGACGTTTTGATCCAGGATTTTCTTCAGAGGCTGAATGATAAGTAACAGTAACAGAAGGGACAAATACAAGCATAGCATACAAACAGGTTTATGAGCAGGGTGAACACAAAAGAGATGTAAGAAGATTAGTAGACAAGGGACGGAGAGAAGAAAGAAACCACAAGGGGGAAGAATGGAGTTTTTAATTTTGATACTACTACTGATGAAGATCCGCCTTAACGAAATAATGTGAGAATAAGTCAGTTTAACTTGTGAGAGGGGGGGGGGGGGGGGGGCAAAATCTAGGCTTATTATCTGTTCCGCCAAAAGAAGATCAAACTATTTAGCTTTAATACAGGCAAGCTAAACATTTATTCCTTGGTAACTTATGAAAGGAACGGTTACATTTATGAATGAGAGTAGCTAAATTTAATAATATTCCAACCAAAACTTAAAACGTGCGACTAGTGCAATGGCAGCGCTAATTGTCAAAAATATAAACAAAAACATATTATTTTTTTCAGATTTTAATAATTGTTTCAACCGAGAGGACAACATGCAGTTTTCTGTCTAGTTTTCTGAATGTTATCGTTTATTTTCTGTTGATGTAGTTAACATTATGTCCCTTCCACAATTGAATGTAAATTGTAATAATTCAACTAAAATAATTCCCTTCATCTCCGAATACCCTGGATCACATGCCACATCATTTGGCATTGTCAAACATGTGATGCGATGTGAACATGTCATAAGACGCTTTAACATTCTTTCTGTGCTATGGAGCATCTTGTTGCATCCGACGAACTGACTAAATGAACGATTTAATAGGCTAAGTAGAATATTAACATCAATTGATGAACCTCAGATGTTTCAAGTTTAATTCCTACAACAAAAGAGATACAACCTAGTCACGACATGTCAACATTAATATTAGAGCTTTAGACACCCTTGAACTATGTATAGTGAGGAGGGAGATCAACCCTTATAAATGCAAAATAACCACCGTGATTTATCACTAATCGCAGGAATGGTTATGACGTACCTCAATTTGTTTTCTTCTTCTAATCTGACTGAACTACTATTAGTCTCTTCCTTTACTTTGTTTTCTCCCATATAAACAGGTACACATTATGGAACACACACTTTTACACAAAGGTAGAATAGAAACCTTTTAAACTGCATTTCCCCTTTATGGCTAATGACTTTCTTTTAATAAGTCACTGTTAGTTACGTAGAACAACAACTTTGATACCTCTTATGAACCATGACAGCTGTTCATTTACTTCAGTCATAAGGTAATCATTGATTAGGTATTGGACATCCAATTTCAAATTTAATATATTCAGTTTCATACTCTTGAATTTTGAAAAGAATAGAGATTATCTGTCGACTAACCAGATTTTGTTTTCGCAATGAAAAGAATCTCTTATTACACATTGTTTGAAAACTTCTGACCTGATTTGTTTTAAAATTGCTGTCATATATGCCACAGCTCTTTTCAGTACATCAATGATTACCTTGGCATCACATTATTCGATAGTTGTATTAGGGAGATGACAGAGATTGGAAATCCCTCCTCTTCAAACGTCACGACCTTTTAATGCTCGTTAATTATTTTCATGTACAAATCATGTGATTAGCAAGTACTTTCATTGTCCCGTAAGAGTAAGTATGTCAACCCTTCCTAGGGATGTTGAAGCTCTCATTATCTTGAAAATCTTTAGACAATGGTACAGTATGACCAATACTTTAAAGGTGATGCGTTTATGCTACAATATTTATCATTACTTTGGCTTTTAGATTAAAACGACTGAAAGTCAATTCTATAGTATCATATATCACAGCTTTTCACTCGTTTTAATTATTTAGCATTCATTTCTACCTATTTTGAATAATTTCCTGCATTTTTCTTTGAACTGTGAATACAGTTCTGGAAATAAAATATTAAAAGACCATCCGCGATGGCACTGACTGTGACGCCTCGCGGTTCTCACTTCTAAATGGTTTAAAAAGTTATGCCGGATGACAATACTACTCATTACGGGATGTAATAGCTCAATGCAGTATTTAACTGAAACATTTAACTCGGTATTTTGCTTTTTTTTCTATCTTTAGCAACTAACAGGTTCAATTAAGAGGCTAATTAAAAGAATTATGTGGCATAGACAAATATCTGTTTACAAATGATCTTTCCTTTAATAAGGACTGCTAAAAATACAATTTTAAGAGCATGTAAATATCTTTGCACATAAATCAGTAAAGCTCGATTTCGCGTTCTCTACATGTCCTATAGAATACAGACATACCACAATCCTGCTTAATTTTAACAATTCTACACCAGTATTTAAAGAGCACAGCATACAACAAACGTATGTTTCTTGTTTGTTTATTGTATACGGTTGTAGTACTTTGACCAAGTGTGATAATGAATATTTGCGTTAGTAACATTTATCACTGCACGTTTAGAACTGGCAATAAACAGGGTTTATACCATTTGCAATGGTAACTACACAACATGTCGACTGAAACCTTTGGTGTCCACGGAAACTACCTGTAGGCATGATCTATTGAAAGTAGAATAATGTCTAAGTAACGTTTGAGAGTAAGAATTCAGGGGAAATCCTTTCAATTTATACATTTAGTGGCAACATGCACATTGTTGCTCTGTTTTTAAATTCAGATCAATCTATGAGAGATTGATCACACTTTGTTTGGAATGTTAGTCTCCCACTATTTTGTTGTTGCTGTTACTTTAAGACAGAAATGGTTCATTATGAAACATAGGCCTATGACAAATTACGTATTATATGACATATGACATATTTTGTGCTTTGAATTAAGTTTTGAAAGGATGCAACAATTATATTAACTTGTATCAACAGCTTGTCATGATGATATACAATGAAGGCAACTTGTCCAACTTGCCTTTCTGAAAATTAAGAAAACAACTGTAATATATGTCAACGTCACTGAGTAAGTTTCGGATTCCAAAATGATATACGACTTGATCATACATTTTATTTTAATTAGAACTCTTCAGGTGAACCGTTAATGAAAAGCAAATGGAACTGATATTATATCAGCGTTTAGTTTGAGGTTTCGACGCACTAGAACGATGCCTGGCTATGATCTCCATGAACAATAATAACCCCAAACTGCTAAGCTACAGCCACAAAGGTAGTAATCTTTACGTGGAAACAGCACCAATTGTACAGCTGCAGAAAACTCGTGCCGTTAAACGGAAATATATCCTCATCAAGATTTAACATCAATAATTTCCCTGACTGCTTAATTTTATTACGTTAGCCACGATTGTATATCTTTGCGCAGATATTTGCGACGCCAAATAAACGGATATGAATTGCTTACAAAACATAACAATCTTCCGCTGTTTATTTAAATTATGCACCTGGGTACAGTTTCTGCTTTAATGAATTAGCTTAAAACATTAGCTTATAACAGCCTACTAGCGAAATAAATTCAACACGTAAAGCTTTGAACATAAATATATAATATCACTTGAAGTATAAACAAAAATAATTAGTTCGATTACATTAAGTTGGACACATTGGAATTTAATTACATGCAATATTATACGCATACTCATTAATTAATGAAACGCAAATGGCATTTATCCTTGAAGCAACTTCGCAATACCTTTACGTCAGAACATAACAAACAAACAAACGAAAATGCGTTTACAGTATATGTTTCTTTGTTCGATACATGGGCGTCAATCCAGGGGGGGGGGACGGGGGGACACGTCCCCACCACATTTCGATGGGTGGGGGACACAATATCAAATGTCCCCCCCCCACACATTTGGAAAAAAATAGTGTCGTGGCTCTATTTGGTCAGGGCTTACACATCTCAGGATTCATATATCATCGAATACCACTCAATGTTGCTGAACCACCCAGATCTCGTGACTTGGTATCCTGGTTTCTCCGACAATCTTAAGCTTAGTCTGCCTTTCTTTCGAGGCCAGTTCCAGTCGTCGTTGGTTGAAGGGTATAGACAAATATTGAAGTTGATGAATCCAGCGGTACGGGCTATGTTTGGTGAAGTCGAAGCTCTCTTGCGGTTGCTCCTCGTCTCCTCCGCCAGTTCGACGGAAGCCGAGAGATCTTTTAGTGCTTTGAGGCGTTTGAAGACATGGCCACGGAGCACCATGACTCAACAGAGGCTGAACCATGTGATGGTGTGCCATATTCACCGCGAACGTCTAGCCCAGTTGAAGCCTGAGGAGTTAGCAGAGAAGTTCGTTGGTTTCTCGGATTACAGACGCCGCATCTTCGGGCGATTCCAGTAGAAAACTAGTGCATTCCGTCATTATCATAAGAGACAGCACTTCATAGCTAGAGTCAAAGCTTGTACATATAGTTGTTGTTTAGTTGTAGACGGTGTTTCAAAGACGGTGCGCGTTCCCTAATA